>JAAGNO010006748.1:52721-66835 GCA_033439905.1 Ceryle rudis | reverse complement strand
GCCTGGCCCCTTCTGCTCGACCCCCACCCTGCAGATACCTGTGAACATTCCTAAGCTCCCCTCTCAGGCTTCTCTTCCCCAGGCTGAACAGCCCCAGGGCTCTCAGCCTTTCCTTAGCAGAGAGATGTTCCAGTCCCTTCAGCATCTTTGTAGTCTCTGTTGGACTCTCTCCAGTATTTCCCTGTCCCTGTTGAACCGGGGAGCCCAGAACTGGAGACAGCACTCCAGGTGTGGTCTCACTAGGGCAGAGTAGAGGGGGAGGAGAATCTCCCTCGACCTGCTGGACACACTTTTCTTAATGCACCCCAGCATCATTATGCACCCTCATTTTACCATGCTCTAAGAAATTACCCAACCTTAGCATTCCTAGCAATTGGAAATGTTGTTTGGCTTTATTTTTTTTTTTCTTCTGCCATTATTGCATGTGCTAGAGAGAAAATCCCTTTGGATGGGTACAGGGAATCAGCTCGTCCCCATCGTATCCCCATTCCTCGTGTACAACTGCCCATAGCAGGTGAAAAAGGCAGTTGCTGATGCACACGGATCTTGGGAAAACTGGACAAGCCTGGGGTGGTTTAGAGCAATTGGGACATTTCAATAGTGCCCACAGAGCCACCATTTCCCTAACTGATAGCTCCTCAGCTGGATCTACAAGTAGAGCTGGAAATACTTTTTTCTTTTTAATTTTTGTTTTCAAAAGACAGGTTTCTGAAAGAACATAGAGAACTTCTCTGTCAGGTTGCACAGACATAAAAAGAAGCCACAGTTACAAATGAGAGAAAGCCTATCTGCAAGAGCAGTGCTTTTCTCTGCTGCTCAGAATAATTCAACAGACCCATGACTGTGTAGAGGAAACCTCTCTTTTTACCTTCTGTTTTGATTACTTTATTCATTTTTATAAAGCTAATTTATGTTTTGTCAGGAACTACCTTATATATTATTCTAATCTCTTCCACTTACTCCATTTGAAGATAACAGCAGAAGTATACAGAGGAAGAGGTAATAAAAAATGCACATGTGTGACAGTAAAGCAAATAGTTAAATATTTTATTTATACATAACAAAATAAACTTGTAAAAACCACACAGTTTACTTTTGGATGAAAAGCAAGTGGTTTACCTGCTTTGTAATCTCACTTTCATTAGCATATTTAATTATGCTTTTGTATTTAATCATCAAAATGCTCAGTAATGTACATTTTGTTCCCAGACATGGAATACCATTGCTGTGTGAATCCATGATGGATGGTTTTAATAAAACCAGTAATTACCATTTATTGTTGTATTACATTATTATTTTTACATTTGTTAGGGAACAATAGCTTTAGGTAGAAGAGGAAGAGAGCTTTCTTTTTACCGTTTCATAATACAACGAAAAAAAATAATCCATTTAAACAGATGCAAATAAACCCTTTTTCTTAAAAAAAAAAAAAAAAGTAGCATTTAATTGTCTTGAAGCTGTTGACAAATGCAGGTTTGGCAGCTCCGCTCTGGCCCTGACCTGGGGCAGGAGTGGACGGCCTGGGGTCCTGCTTGGCTTTGGGCTTTGACTGACCCTGGGCACGTGGAGCGACTGGACTTGGAGCCTGTGAGTGTGGCAGGCACGTGTGGGAACAGACTGGATGGTCTGCTGAGTTTTTCAAACATCAGAGAGAGTTTAAAGGCATTTGGGTTGATTTTTTGTTTTTGTTTTTGTTTAATGAGGTTGAACTATGAGATCAGAGGATGTTTAATGGGATTTGTTATGTATCAAAGAGGGTTTTTTTTTATTCCCCCCATTTTTTTTTTTTTAAATCAGGTTTCTTTCAGTGAAGAATTCAAAGTAAAATTTGCAACTGAAACAAAACCGGATCAATCAAAAAATGAGGAAGATGTGCTGTGAACTGAAATAAAATTAACTGTTGAGAGCGCTCAGTCCCTGGCTTATCTAAGCACATAACTCCATTATCTAACTTATTTCCATCTTTCCTTTATGATAGATTCATCTGTGTGGCAGGTCTCCTCCTCCTTCACTGCTTGGAGAATGCCATAAAATAGCCTATTTTACTTCATCAGCTGTAATGACACCTATTTCTTTGTGTATGGCTTGGGGTTTAGCTGATTGTAGGTATCTCAACAAACAGGTTGTTTGTTCGCTGGTGATTTTATTGTATCAATCTTAATCCATTTTTCTCTGTTGCAAGTCTTCTCTCAGAACATGCCTTTTCTCTGCAATTGTCTGCTTTCAGCTTTGTCTGCGCTGTCTTTGGAGCAGTGATGATATCCAAGCTAGTTAAAAAAAAAAAAAAAAAAATCACAAAAATTAGATCCAAATATTAGGGAGATGTTCTATCTGCAGAAAAGGGCAAAGCCAAAACACTTTTACAATATTGAAAGACTAGTGAGCTCTATTTAATCAGTGCTTTTATCTGTCATGTCTGAAAAGGCATTTATCCCACATTTGGGCTCAGAAAGCTCTGAAATATGATGGGCAGCAGCTCGTGAGTTGTGCTTCTCAGCAGAGGAGCTCTGTCACGGAAAGACACGCAGCGTGTCAGTGATGGACAGCGTCGTCCGTCACTCTGAGATGTCCGCGCCCAGGATGTTGATAGGGAAGGTGTTTGTGGAACAATTCACCTGTCAGGATCTCATTGAAGAGCTGAACAGCACGCATGGTGGAGTTGGTTGGTTTACCCTGAACCATCAGGCACACGTGAATTGTGCATTTTAAGGTAAATCACTCGAATGCTTTTGCTCTGCTTATCTCGCAAAGTGTTTTGCTAACGGGTGTGTTTCCATGGACTTGTTTCATCTTGTGGAAATTTAAATAGGAAGAGGAGGAATAGGGAATGAAGGCAAGACAGAGAAGGCTTCAGCTCTAGTCTAATACCTGGAGTGAGATCATTGTCAGACAGATCACTGTTTGGTTTCCCATCTGTTAGAACAGGAACAATGTCTTTGCAAAAACACAGAGGAAATGTCCGAAAAGCTGATTCACTGTCATTAGGACTTCTGTTGCTGTTGCGTGAAAAGTGACCACTGGTTCAGTTTATTGTGAGACTAAAATAGTCCATGAAGTTCCCAACCATTCTGGGGTACTACCAAATTTATATTGGTAAACGAAAGTAAATTTAAGTATTTTCTGGGCTACAGAGAGAGGTCATGCTGGTAGTTGGGAGAATGCAAGTTTTGGTCTTCTTATCAACTGCCAGTGCACCTGGTCTGCTCCTTGTCTCCTCCCAGTCTTCCCAAGAGGAAGGGATGAGGACCTTACTGGTGTGCCCAGGTCTTGGTTGGCCTGCTCTTGTTGGAGTGACTGGTTGATGAGCTGAGCTGTGGGTGCACTGAGAGGAAGACAGGACTCAAACTCACCCCTGTTTTCCTTCTTTTTATCAGAAAGCATCCGTCCAAGACTCACAGAAGCCACTGCAGCTGTCATGATCATTTTTCTTCCCTTTGGTTATTCTCAGTCTCTGAAACCTACTGCTGGGAACCAGAATTTAATCAGTGGGCAACTGGACTGCTAATAAACTCTGCCTCCTGCTCTCCATACGGTCAGGAGACATGGGCTTGAGGCCTCAAACAAATAGGGATATCTTCTGCTCAATGTCATGTCTTTACTGACAGCAACAATTTCTTGCAATTAGGTTCCTGCAGCAGGTAGTTAACCTGGGGGCAGTGGCTGATTGTCTCCATTGAACTTTGCCGCTCAACTTCAGCATCGTGTTTAATCCCCAGTGTTTCACCATCACTTCCTTTCCTCTCTGTTCCCCTCTCGGTGGAAGGGTATAAAGCAGAGATAGTTGTTATTAATAATCTAAACCAACCTTTGCTTTTCTACACCTCACCTTGAGAAAGAAAGAGGACTATAGTGATTAAAATGAGATCTGCAACACTTGTTAAGGAAGGAGCAAAACCAGCCGTAAAAGTCAACTTTGTGTAAAATTGCAATAGCAGAAAATGCACTCTCTGAAAGCTGCCAGCCTCTGTCGGGTCAAAAATATCTCTTAGCTCAACTAAGGACTGGGAGCCCAGCTGAAGGAGAGGTGGTTTCATTTGGGCCACTTGTGCATCACAAGTGCTTCAGGAAGGTTCCTGGCCTGCTGCAGCCGACTAGAGTAACGACAGAGCCGGAGGGTTTGCAGCAGCCGATCAGAGTAATGATAGGTATCAAAGTGTCAGTGGGAGATGTGGCATTAAAAAATACCGTTCAGTACTTGATTTTGATGTGAACTTTCAAAACGAAATTAATAGTTCGACCAGGCTGAAATAAAAATACAGCATTTGCACAGTGAAATCCCAGAGACTACAATTTTCTTTGCATGGGTTCAAGACAAATTTCAATAGAAGGGTGGCAGGTGTTTCATTGCTCCTGCCTCTTCAGAATTTCCTTTGGTTTTTCCAAGGTGTCAGGACACTTAGAAAATTTTACTTCAGTTTCTGCAGGTTACACCAATCTCTTTTCATATAAAATCTCTTAAGTATTCAAATTGGGCCAGTCTGTTTCTGTCTTGCTTTGGTAGGTGTTTTTGTACAGCTGAAGCAGAGAGATATATTGGCAGCTTTTCCTCCACTAGTCAAGTGCAAGGCTAGTAATTTTCAAGCTTTTTCTTGCATTATTTCTATGCTATAATTCCAAGAATACATAAATGGAGAAGTTTGTCCAGTTGCAAATGTTCAGCACTACTAGAGGACTGTAGATTAATTATAAACTTTTTTAGCTTTCTTGTTTCTTTTTGGGGAAAAGAAACCAGTATGAAAACGGGTGATGTTGCACAGTATAAAGTCCCAGGGATAGGTGCTACTGACCTTTGGAGATTGCATCTTTATAAAGCTAAAATACAGAAGGAATTAACTGGAGAAGGTAGTAGGACCATTGTCCTTTAAAAACAACAGTACAAAATCTCATCTTTGAAAATGAGTTTCAATGGCTTACACTGCAGAGGAAATCGGTGTGGCAACAGGAAAACATTCTCAAAATTACATAGTTTTCAGGAGAAAGGGATTGAAACTGAGAGAAGGGAGGCAGAGAGAATATAAAGCCTTCCAGGTCCAGCTTCGATTTGTTGATTTAATTCCTTTTTGGTTTTTTCCTCTCTGAAACTGAAGTTTAAATAGCTTTTACTTCTTTATTCACCCTTTGCTCAGGAGTCTAGAAGGCTGTTAGATGGCCAGTCTTTCCAGTCGGAGACTCTCCAGGCCATGGGTATTTCTGAAATCTACATCCCCTTCTTGCTTTCACTATGTGAAATGTGCAGCATCATGAGCACGTTTTTTCACTGCACTGAAAAATCTCACATTTTAGGATACAGGTGGTTCTTGGGAGAATGTTGTACGTACTGTGATTGTGTAGTGGGGTCTGGACTAGGTTTGTAATCTGTTTTCTAGCTTCTCACTTTGTAACTCAAAGTCACCTGCAGTTAACAGGCTAAACTTTACTGAAAAGGTTGTCTTGAAAAACCAAAGAAAGGACTCGGGATTTATCTTTGAGCATTTATAGTAACACTTTGAACTGGTTGCTACAAGGCAACTTCCAAGACTCAGAGTTTGGGGTAAGAAAAGAAAGGGCAAATGTGAATAAGATGAGAAAGCAAATGAAAAACTGTAGGTGGTCTTCCGCAGGCCAGGTTTTGGACGTACAACTTGGTGTGATGATGCCAGATCAGAGTTGTTCCTTACTCCAGATCAAGTCAGCACATCTGACATCACTAAAACCAAACACCCCCTAATTACCCATTCATTCCATAACATGTCTGACTTGAAGAAAATAGCTGTAATTTAAAAAACCAGTACAGCATTAACATGGAGGTTAATGAGCAGGACAGCTGCATTGTTGTCTTGGCATGAAATATTTTTGCCATGTCTCATCCACATTCCGGGTTGGGGTCTGGCCTCGATTGCGTAGTGTAGTGGTAAGTTCAGAAGGACAATTGTCTGCATCTGCTTTGGGTTTTCTTTCCTTTTGATGCATCTTGGAATGAGGCTTGTTGCTTACCTTTTACAGTTTCAGAGGCTGAAAGATTTCACAAACTGTTCTTTTGTTCACCTTATTTATCTATACTTTTCATCTACAGAAATGGTCTTTCGATGGGTTTGCAGTAAAGGAGACATAATCACTTAACGCTAGGTATCTATGTATTTGTTTATGCATACGGACTTTCTAATTTCTAAATTATAAATTTTTTGACAGGCACAGTACTAAAGAATCTCATTTAAGAAGTGTTTTCTGGACACCAAGGGATTGACATGACTTCTATGGAATCCTAAACCAGCTGCTAAACCCCTGGCCCTTCAATACCCATCCCGATATCAAAAGTGGCTGTGTGTAGTTAGGGCAGGATTCAGAATAGTGTTTGTTTCAGAAGTAGCTATTTTCCCATTGCCAGTCACTTGGGTTTTTTAGAAGAAATACAGAATATGCTGGTTGATAGAGTATATTTTCTGCTTATGCATTACTAGATTGAAGTCAGTATGGCTGGTGGGTGTGTTGCTTTCAAGAATTACTAGATGGCTTTTTCTCCACTTTAATTATCTTTCAAGGAAACATAACTAATTTTTGCAGGTCCTTGTGACTTTTTTTGTTCCCATGAAAATGTTCTGTTCCTTTCATAGGCTGAAACCCTGAGAGAACACGAGAAGTGGGCGAAACACTAAATTGTGCTATAACTCAAGAAACTTTATGTGAAATTATGTGTTTTCTAATTACTTTGCTTAGATAGATACTGAGCAAAAAAGTAAACGAGCTATGCAAGTTGATGAAATGTCAGAAAAACAAACTGTGATGAGTAGTATTATTACCATCTGACATACCTCAAACACTGATTTTGCTCACTCATCCTTCATTCTTTATATATCTGTGTGTCTAGTGGCGCATGCATTTATATTTTATATAAAGGGCAGAGTCTGTAGTCAGAGCGTTTGAGTTATGTTGTTAAAAATAAATTAAGGAACAGCAGGTGAAAATGATTCCTACACATGAATATTCAAACTGTACCTCAGATACTGTAGAAAGAATAATAAAGAGCAGTGGAACTTCAGTGAGGCCAAGGAGTTGCTATGATCTGAAATAAAAATAAAAAAATATTGGCACGAGTTTGAGATGACTCTGATAACTTACTCCAGGAGTGGCATGATCTGCTCATATGCCCCAGGAATGAAGAAAGTGTGACTTTCACACTATTCACCTGATGGAATCATGCTGCTGCTGCTGGATTCGGTGAGGTTTCTCAGGAATCAGGAGCATGACCATTGTTCAGGGCCCTGTGACAGGGGAAAACTGAGAGGTCTGAGAGGACCCATCCACTGAGAGGATGTGTCTGGATCTGCCGTTCATTTCCCTATCACTTGTACATTGTAAACACAAGAACATTCAGAACTGTGGAATACTTACATACTCTGGCAATCTGGAAGGAGGCATGTTAATGCACGACTGGCTTCTTTTAATGTCAAATTTATATTTTTTTTCCTTTGCTTGCTTCTCAGATCCCGTCCACGGACCGCAAAACGTAGAAGTTGTTGACATTCGGTCTCGGCAGCTGACTCTGCAGTGGGAGCCCTTTGGTTATGCAGTGACTCGCTGCCACAGCTACAATCTCACAGTCCAGTACCAGTATGTGTTCAACCAGCAAAAATTTGAGGCAGAGGAACTCATCCAAACTTCTTCCCACTACACCTTGCGAGGTCTTCGACCCTTCATGACCATCAGGCTGAGGTTAGCCCTCTCCAACCCGGAGGGCAAAATGGAAAGCGAGGAGTTGGTTGTGCAGACTGAGGAGGATGGTAAGTTAGGTTGGGTTTGCTGGCTTGTTTTGGGGGCGAGACTGATATTTTCAAGTTGTAAATAACATAACCCTCTGTCCCATGAGACTTACAGAAGGCTCCTCTGGACAGTGTGTGTGTTATGTAAATAAAATTTGTAGGTGTAAATAATTTAAATTTCATAGCCATGGTTTTGAAAGGGCTGGGATCCCTGAAGTGCATGGAAATGACAAATGCCAGTCTGAGCACTTTCTGAACAGTGGCAGGTTTAATTCCATAGAAGTGACGAGGCCACACCTTGAATCCTGGGGTCAGTTTTGGGCCCCTCACTCTCAGAAGGATAGTGAGGGGATGGAGCGTGTCCAGAGAAGGGCAACGGAGCTGGAGAAGGGGCTGGAGCACAAGGGGGGTGAGGAGCAGCTGAGGGACCTGGGGTTGTTTAGCCTGAAGGAGGCTCAGGGGAGAACTTCTGGCTCTCTCCAGCCCCTTAACGGGAGGTTGAAGCCGGGAGGGATTGGTCTCTTTCTCCCAAGGAACGAGCAATAGGATGAGAGGAAACGGCCTCAAGTTGCACCAGAGGAGGTTTAGGCTGAATATTAGGAACAATTTCTTCCACAAAAAGCTTATCAAGTCCTGGAGGGGTTTTGAAGCTGTGGAAATGTGATGCTGAGAGACATGGTTTAGTGCTGGGTTAATGTTTGGACCTGATGACCTCACAGGTTTCTTCTAACCAGAACAATTCTATGAACTACCCAGGACCCACAGAGTGGCTTCTTTTTATCCTATGGGCAAATATAATCCTGGCATTTGTTGATTTTTCTTGTGCCTTGACATCCCTGTCCCCAAAAGAGGTATAATGTCTGCCTTCCCAGAGTGTAGCTTTTCTTAATACCAATCTTCTGGACATAGCATGTTACACATCTCAGAAGCTAAATTCATTTGGTACCAACTGTTCCATTCTTGATACAAAAGAACTGTTTTCCAGAAGTGCTGATGGAAAACTTTAGAGTTGTTATTATCCCATCTGAGCTATTTCAGACCAAGGACTCTCATGCAAGCCTCAGTTCTGTCTTGTGTTTAAAAAGGGATGTTCTTCCTCTGCTAGAGCTGTATCGGAGTTGCTGGCCTAAGTTTCTTTCAGCTAAAAGTGGCTCTTGCAGCCCAGTATATCATACGAGGGGACATAAGAGGATGGCAGATCTTTCAGAAAAATGAACAGGGTTTTTGTCAGACAGGCTCGGGAGTGCATTTAGTTAGTTATCTTCCACAGCATTAAAATTTTGCCTGAGTGGGTGGATTTTTTTAGCTGGCCTTGTAGTCATAATGAAATATAAATCTTTCATTGTTACTCTACTAAGGAAATCAATCTTTCCTGTTGATAAAGGTGTGAGGCTCAGTAGCGTCTGTATGCCAAGGTGCAGTCTGGCTGTTTAGGTGGAGAGAGCTTTGTTGTTGTGTGGGCAGAGAAGGACAAATTAAATTCCCTGCTGCAGCTACGCTACTGGAATAAGGACGTGCCAAAATTAGCTGCGTATTTACACAGATTCTACTTAATTTCTCACTTAGTGGTTAGATTAGGGTATTGTTATTATTGTTAGTATTTGAAGCATAGGTTGAGAATAGGCATTTAATATTAGCAGTACCTTGGAAATGGTAGTGCCTTGAGGGTTTTGGGGTTTTTTTTAATTATTATTATGTTAGTTTTACTTTTTTTTTTAATTTTCAGCTTACAGCTTCCTGTCTGGTGGCCTCTTGGTGTCTCCTGATGTGGTAGGTGGTGGTAGCTTCTAACACAGTTTCTTGTTGGGTTTTTTTGTCTTCCTGTAGTTCCTGGACCCGTTCCCTTGGAATCCATCCAGGGAGGACCTTTTGAAGAGAAGATCTATGTTCAGTGGAAGCCTCCAAATGAGACAAATGGCATCATTACACTCTATGAGGTGAGGAGAACAGATTGTTGTCAAGGAATACATGCGACTGGGCCCTTTTCATATGTGTTTAAGCCAATCCTGAGCTCTTGAGAGATTTCAGCAGGTGCTAAAAGAAGCCTGATTAAAATAGATAAGAATCTTCAAGAAAGATAGTCTGCTGCTATCATTGGAAAAGTTTTCCAGTTCAAAAAAGAGAAAAGATTTCGGTACTAGTATTTATAACAAATCGAGAGCCAGACATTCCCCCATGTCTCAGGTCTTGAATTCTTACCCTTTTTTCTTCTGCGTTATCTCTGAGGTCTGGGTTTTTTCTCCCTTTTTTTTTTTTTTCTTGATGTAGACTTCTGTTAGGTTTTATACCTAAATACTGCAACTAATTCCTCTCTGCCTTTCCAGTTGTCATAACAGTTTCTGGCAGCAATCTCAGCAGAATGCAGCCATTAAGTCTTATCATGTTCTTACTGAATCTTTCGGTGATATGTGTATCTAGCCCAACCACTTCACCTGCCACCAAACAAAATATACAGCAGGTTATAGGATGATCACTGACCATCCTGTGCTGGATGATAAAGAAATTAAATGTGATTCTCGAGTATATCGGAGGAGATGTTTCTTGTTAAGGTAAGGAAGTGTTACTGTTGCCATGTGCTTCTGGTGAGGCTGCATCCATAATGTTATGTACACCCAAACGTGCAGAAAATTAATATAGAAGGAGGACTACCTTAAAGATTTCTCAAGTGAAGTGAGAGGTGGTCCTTCTATTGACCAGCAGGAAGTGGTGCACCAGTGCTGGCTGAGTGTGTTTCAGTTTATAGCTTAAGTGTTTACCACTGTAAGATTAGAAAAAGTGGAAAAAACTCCAAACTGCTTTTATGGTGATAATCCTCACTGTGGGCTTGTGCAGCGTTTTCTGATACAGAATGAGAACCACTGGTTTTTGTTTTCTCTCTAATTGTCGGTGAATGTACAGACTCATTCTGGAAAAGGTGTGGGTGCAAGAAGCAACTCTGCTGTCTCCAAGGAGGTTCTGCTCATCTCTTGCCATCCAGTTTCTCAGTTTGGAACAGCATATTTTATAGCATATCACCCCTGGGTCGTCTTGCTGACAGTGGCTGTCTCTTATTGCAGTGATGGTCAATGGGGAAAAAAATCAAGCAAGCTTAGCATCAGTGAGCGCTTACACTGCAGCGTGGGCAAGAGTTGACACATTTCTCCTGTGCTTAAATCAACTGCACTTTTAGGTCATTTCTCCAGTTGTCTCACAAAGGGTGGACTAAATTTGATACGACAAGACTAAATAAATAAAAATACAATTTCCTCATGCTAATTTAACATCATTTTAGCCAGGCCATAATCCGTGACTAAATAATGAGTAATATTTTGTTGTCACTGTTGAGACACTTGTGGAGGTTTCATACCTTCCGTCTGTCCTAGAATAGAACTAACTCTTCCAGTTTCATGATTCTGAAGGTGTGCTGCAGGTTATCCTGTGTCTGTGTAAGGAATTAAGCAATAAAGCTGTCTGTTTTTTTTCAGGAACTAATCTGAATAGAATCAGTTACAAATTGATTCTTGTTTTTCTGGCAACAAAGGTGGTGGATGGATCACATTTAAAATAATCCAAGTCAAATGGTGCAAAAATACCTCCTTTTAATATTGAAAGAGGCAGTTTCCTACTAAAATACTGCCTTGGGCTCAGCTCATTGAAAGGACTTCTGCAATCTGAGTATCTTTTCTGGCTGAGCAGCTGTGTAGAGATGCTTTAATGCCTCCAGGGTAGTGGTGCGACCTTTGTCCCTGCTGGTGTTATTTTAAGATTTCATGCCATGTTTCTATGACCAAAGTAATTCCTTAGCAGTAATGACCTCCAGAGTGTTATTTTAGACAGGGTTCAGCCATTTTTCAGTATCCTCACAGCCTTACACTGCTTTAACAGAGTTCAACTGACCTGTTGGTTAAAGAGGAAAAAAAGAGCTAGTGGTTAGTCTCCGGTAGGTTTTTCGTTCTTTCCTGCAGCCTACAGTACCAATCCAGGTAGAAGCAGAAGGCTTTAGCAACAACAGAATAAAAAAGGTCAAACTATGAAGTTGTGCAATGCTGCTTTAATGAGGTCTCTGTAGGGAGCCCTGTTCCTCCAACCCAGCACCAGCAGAGCTGGTCACTCCCAGCTCTGTCGCCCCGAGGAACTGGGAGGCTCAGCGATGTGATAGCAAATTTGCAGCTATCTTGAAACTCTGCACTTGTGGCACTGTCATTAGGGAGAAACAAACCCAAAAGCCAACCAACGTTTATTAAAGAAAAATTCCCCGCAAAGTACAGATCAAGAAATATCACTTTATGAATTTGAGTTAGTGGTGTCAAGTTAGCGCATTACACCTAGAAGTAGCTGGCTAGACTTGCACGTCAGTAGCATGGAAGTGATGATCTCTCAAACTCCCTCGGGCATAAACTCTCCTAATAAAAACAAATTAAAGAAACCTCCTCCTCCTCCTGATAGTTCCTTCCTTACTATCACTGATTCATTATATCTGGATTCCATATTTTCTGGCTCGTTCTGTTAAAGAATTTTGTTGTAAGCTTCTAAAATACTTCCAAATAATCACATTGTCTATTCTACTTACATCTCACTTGCTTTTCCTTGGGACAGATTTTCTTCTCGGATCCCTAATCATTCCTGCAGTCCCCTGCCAGGCACACCTTGTATCACAGAAACTGCCGTTGCAGTTGCATGCGGGCTGCTTAGATGCCAATAGGGCTGAAATTCTTCAGCAAGTCATTTGGCAGCCAGAATCACTAATTTCATCATGACTAAATACTTTTGAAAGAACCGAAACAAAATGGAAGGACCTTAATGAACCATTTTGACTTCTGCAAGTCTCTTCTGATTGATGTTTATCCTTCAAAATGCTAATGTAGTCTTTTAATAAAGGCGGCAAGAGCCCTGCATTTAAAACTGGTGTAAAACCCCCCTGTGTTCAGTTGGAGAACTAATTGTTTCACTGGGTACAGCCACAGCTGGCTTCTTCAGCAAAGGAACCTTCTCGATCCCCAAATCAGTATGTAATTGCCATCTGTTTCTAGGGAGCAGAAACCTCTTGTTCAAGTGAACTTGGAAAGCTCCAGGAATTGCAAGTCAGTTAATCAGTATGCTGAAAAGATGGGCATATGAGCCACGTAGGAAGCAAGTGGTGGCACAGTTCATTCTGGGGGTGCGAGGAGCACAGCAAAGCGGTTAATAACAGGAGCGTACACCACATTAGGAGGTGTCAGTTGGTCTGTCTGGTCAAGTTAGCCATAGGGAGATTCACAGGCTGCTGGTGCAAGTAAGCTGTGCAATGGAGACAGAGCTCAAGAGCTCTAGTCAAATCCCCAGGTAGCTTCAAGATGTGTAGGTACTTATATGAGACAAGTAGATGGGTCTGTGTTCAGGAACACAGCTAAACAGCGGTAATGGATTTTGGTGGTACGTTGGTTTGGGTAGAATGCTCTACGGAGATGTTTTTGCGCGAGACGCTCGCGAAAGCGGCGTTATTACAGCTGTCTCTCGTAGCGAGCCCTGAGTGGCAGAATCTAATAATATTGTAATAAGTCCTGTCCCCCTTCCATCTCCTGGCAGACTGAAAGCACCACAACTTGGGGATTTTTTATTTTTATTTTTTTTTTACCAGTCCTGAAAAGCTGCTGTGCTTTAAAATCCCCAATAATCAAACACAGCATCTTGTGCTTATGCCGTGTGGGAGTTCAGCTTCAAAGCCTTTGTGTAGAAAGATATGCAGCAAAGATCCTTTTTATTTTTTTTATTTTTTATCCTAAGTGTGTGTAAATTCAAACCACTCTCAAACAGCAGGAAGACCCATTCTGTCATTAGGCTGCAGGAACAAGCAGTCAAAGGTCATGGACCACCTTTGACACCTAAATTCTCCTCCTGCTATTAGATGACGTGAGGTTGTCTCAAGCATTTTTTCCATAATCCAAACTGAAGTGCTTCAGATACATGTGCAGACCCAGACACTTTGTGCAAACTCTCACCTTGAAAATGTAAATAAACAAAACTTACTTACATCTCATTTCACTGTTTGTTTGGGCAGCTGGAAACTTACAGGTGCACTCAGTAAGTAAGGGTGATTTTAACCTTGGTAAATACAATTTTTGTGCGTAATCTCTTTCTCAGAACTGTCAGGTTTTAGAATATTTCTAAAAGAGGAAGGAGGGGAAAGAAAAACCAACCCACCTAGCATTCCTGATTAAAGTGTTTGTCCCATTCCTTGGGGGAAGGCATTGTTCTAAGGTAGGACAATCCTAGAAGCATTTAAAGGGTGAGTACAGTATATTCTGCTCCTTGGCTGGAAAAATGACTCTCTGGCTGTTGAGCCAGACCTAAAGGCAGTGTTTAAACAGAAAGCTGTCTTTTTAAACATTATAAGGTGTAGTCTTGTAATCACATTCTCAT
>JAAGNO010006748.1:11064-52621 GCA_033439905.1 Ceryle rudis | reverse complement strand
AGACCTAAAGGCAGTGTTTAAACAGAAAGCTGTCTTTTTAAACATTATAAGGTGTAGTCTTGTAATCACATTCTCATCTTTACAATTATTAAATCCCATGTGGGTTGCACATGGATCTTGGGGGAAAATAAGAACGTGTTTTCAGCTTCTAACTAGCTGTTTTTCTCAGTCACTGCTTCTGAAATGTTGTAAATCTCTATTTAGATGCCAGGAATGTTAATATAAACAACTTTCATACACAATTTTAGCTCTTTAATGGGATGCCTGGGGCCTAGTTCCTCTAATCCCAGTGGATCCAAGTTTAAATTGCACTTCGGAGGTTACGTAGTCGCCACGTAGAGTCACAGTCTGCCCTTGGTCATCGCTTCAGTTGCCAAGGTGCCATTTCTTCTCAGTCACGTCACTCACTTCTTCTCTGCAAGAGGTCATTGTGAGGAAGTGGCCTCTTAGAGGGTCATGCATAGGGTCAGTATTTGTGAGATGCACTGCCTGCATTTACAATAGGGTGGAAACAAATTTCTCCCACCTTTGACCCCCAAAATCCATACCTGTTTTGACACAAAGCTAGATTATCTGGTGCGATAGCTCTCCACTGCAGGGACATGTGTGCGTTTCTTATTCGTGGCCCTTTTCTAAGCTGTTCATAAAAGATGACATTTTCAGAAGAAAATCTTCTCTGCTAAAAGGTGTAGCAAAACAAAAAAAAAAGAGGAGGTTTTCTAGAAAAACAGAAAGGGTTGGGAACTCGACTTGGCTTAGTCATTTGTTTGTTTATTTAAAGGTGTTTTTTTGGTTAAGAAGAGTGAAAAATGGCTCCCACAAGAAGGAAAGCAACAACCACAAAATGTTGCAACCAATTTATAAAAAGCTCTACGGTCGAAGTAGTAGAAAGATGACAATTCTCGGAAATTGCCTTCAGTTAGAAGTGGCTTTGAATGTTCCCATGAAAATCAATCATGTTACAGCTTTCTCAGTTGCATTCTGTGGATGCACGATACTCCTGGGACGAAGCTTTCTCACTGAAGCTCACTAAGTGTGCACTGAAGGAAGTCCATGCTGCACACAGCTGGCTGCTGCATTTAGCTGAACATTAAGAGAACATTAAGGAGACACTGTTAAGTGCTCAAAACCCAGGAAATGATCAATTAAGGGTTGTATATTCGGTGTGAGCATTATCCCTCTTCTGTCGGGGCATCTGACAATGCAGCCTTCACGCAATGGGATGTTACTCTCTGTTCATCTGCAGCACTAATGTTGTTTTCCTTTGGCACCAGATTTACACCCTGTCTTGCACTGCAGTGTGGTGTTTGTCCAGAGTCCATGAAAGTCAGTTACACAAAGAATAAGTGTTTTACTACAGATGCTGAATTAGAATTCCTGAATAATCTAATCTAGCAATGGAATTGTGTGGCCACCTGTAATCTGTGTAAATCTGAAACTCTTTCAACTCTACAATAGGCTGTGCCGTCCTCTCAGTGACATGTCAGGAAAGCAGTGCACATAGAGCTGGATATATTGGTCCTGTGGTTAATGGCTTTTTGCCCAGAATGGCACGGAAGATGGCTGGGCTGCTGAAGAGCTTATTGTATAGTTGCTGACTGCAGTATTCACTGAGCACTGGTGGACAGGTTGGTTAGACACTGCGAATGTTCTGAGCCCCAGTTAGTCAGGATTCAGGCCACAATTTGGGACAGGAATGCTCCCCATTGCACTGCTTTATTATATATATTTTTTCTTTTTTTTTTTTTCTTTTTTTTGGGGGGAGGGGAATGAAGAAAGGCTATAGATCTGTGCATTACTCACTTTCTTAGCAGGTTGGGATGCCGTGTCAGCAACAGACCCTGTTGTTCGGTTTCTGGGATAAGGGAGGGCTTAGCGAGACACCTTTCCATTGAAATCTGAGGAGCACAAGGTGACAAGAAATCTCTTTCCTTTCTTTCAGTCAGCAGAATCCCGCAGGGAGCCCTCTTTCCCCCTTCCATGCTGTCTAATAAAATAATATGGTTTATAAGCTCCCTGTCAGCCCTAGAATTCTAGTATGTGCTTGAGTGACCCTTCAGCCATACACGGGACATTTAAGATGGAAGGAAAACCTAATTTACCTGTGCGCAGTAGTATAGAAGCCAGCACATGCAGGTGCTGTTCTAGTGAACCAGGGCGACTTTCCTTCCCCTGTCACAGCTGGAAACATAAAATGCCATGGCAGGACTTCAGCCAGTTGGAGCTGTGGTGATTTAAGGCTGCTGTGGGGAGATAATAGGGATCAGACTCTGCTCTGTCTGGTATATCCTCTAGCAGTGGCTCAGTGGGCTGTTCATGCTCCTTCCATCTGAGGAGAGCAGCAGCAGGAAGGAGGCACCAGACCAGATGTTCACTCGAATGCTAAACCCTGTTGAAGAGAAGAACCTGCTGTATCTTGTATTGGTGGAGCGTTGGAACAGGTTGCCCAGGGAGGTGGTTGAGGCCCCATCCCTGGAGACATTCAAGGTGGGGCTTGACGAAGTTGAGGATGTCCCTGCTCTCAGCAAGGGGGTTGGACTAGACGACCTCTGGTGGTCCCTTCCAACCCAGACATTTCTATGTTTCTAACTTTGTGGCTGCTGTTTCTCTTCATCCTGTTGCAGTTAGCTTAACATAGCCCTAAATTTAGGAAGTGTTGAAATGATTTCCTAATTAGGGATACTGTCCTGGTGCACCTCTCCTGTGAGGACAGGCTGAGAGAGTTGGGGTTGTTCAGCCTGGAGAAGAGAAGGATATATCTTATTGTGGCCTTCTAGTATCTGAAGGGGGCCTATAAGAAAGCTGGGGGGAGACATTTTACATGGTCTTGTAGTGACAGGACAAAGGGTAATGGCTTCAAACTGGAAGAGGGGAGATTTAGATTAGGAATTATTGAAGAAGTTCTTCACCCTGAGGGTGGTGAGACACTGGAACAGGTTGCCCAGAGAGTTGTGGATGCTCAAGACCAGGTTGGATGGGGCTTTCAGCAACCTGGTCTAGTGGGAGGTGTCCCTGCCTGTGGCAGGGGGGCTGGGATGAAATGATCTTTAATGTCCCTTCCAACCCAAACCATTCCATGATTCCATGAATAAAGACCTTAAAAAGCTTTTGAACAAACTTCTTCAAATTATACAGGATTCTTAATTGTGCTCTACTCCCTCATGGTTACTTCCAAGATATACTTAACTTGAAAACATTTATTAATGATGCTCTTTAAAAATCTTACAGTTTCCAGTAACATCTTGATGAGAAAATGAGCGGGTTTGTTGAGAACCTCAGATGTCAGGGGTTTTTTAAATGTATGACAACCTCCAGGTAAATAGCATACTTGTGTTATAAATAGTATGAATCAACTGTTTAAAAAAATTGCTTGATCAAGCTTTCCAGAAATAAAAGCATAATACGGTCCCTTGAGCACAACAATTTCTTTGATTGCCTTTTTATTGTTCTTTTGAAGCCAGTAGACTTGCAGCAATATAAATCCAATGCAAATGAGAAAAGATATTTGTCTACAGCAAAACTTTTTTTTTTTAAAGGATTTTTTTTTTATTGTAGTGTGCGTGTTAGGCTCTTTCTATGCTGAACTAAGTGATAAGAACTGGAAAAAACCCAAAACCTTTCTTATAATGAAGTTCAAATTGAATAAAAAAAAAATCCTTTTGTGGATATGTGAATGTCTTGTCTTTTTGCCTTCCAATGCTTTATTTTCTTTTCTAGAAAAAAGTACAATCTTGGTCTGTTCTTCTTTCCTCATTCAAACATACCTTATTTCAAATATTTCTCTTTTGTTTCTTATCCAGGAAAACAGTAGGTTCTTAATCCCATTTCTTCCATCTAATCTTTTCAAGTACTAACGTACCTGTGCAGTTATTGGGATACAGATAAAGCTCTCTAATTCCATATTCAGATCTTGCAATATCTTGCTTACCCAAATGTAGTACTTAACTAAGTTGAAAGCACACTACAGATACAGGTTTGTACTTCCTTCCTAGCTGGTTATTTCCCTTTCATCTTAAGTGTTGCTTAATTTAACAGATAGATAGGATTGAAAACTGCAGCAGCAGTGGCTTTATCCTGGTTAATTGATGCAACTGAGGAACTGCGTAGAAGAGGAAGAGCCAGTCAAAGTGACCTTCTCATTGCCTTCAAACGGAAGAGACACCAGCATTATGGTTCCTTGAGGGAAATCAATCTTACTGCCGTCTCTTGTGTATGTGTATTGGACACAATCGTGAGCTATGGTCCCGCCATCCAGTGACAGGGTGTGCTTGGGTTTGCATTTACTTTCCTGTGCCCTACTGGCATCACCAATTTCTGTCACTCTGAGTCTCTTCCTCCCTTTTTGCCTTCTCCTTTTGCCCTCGGCATGTTACTGTTTTTTCCTGATCTCTGCCCTCCCCGCTGTCCAGGTGCTGCCGCTGCCAGCGAGGGTGGGACGGCTTTCAGAAGGATGCTGGCAGCTGCTGGGTTTTAGCACAGGGAGTACAACTGGATTCCTTCTCCTTCCCTTTGTTTCTAATTCAGCTGCCTTTGTCTGAAATTGTGGAAGGCAGCTTAGGGTGAGGCAGTCACTTGACTTGGAAAACAGGCACAAATGGTCAGTTTACGATTTAAAGTATTTGGTCTTACAGTTATCAGCTACAGTAATATCTCGGAGTGATATTTCATCTATAAATGCAGCAAAGACATTTTATCCATCCGTGAGCCTCGCTTCTGTTCCTTTATGGTGTTGAGGGAACAGAGAAGCTGTATGGGGTGTGGTTGGTTGGTACTCCTCCGGCTGTTGGGTTGGGGTTTTGTTTGTTGCCTGCAGCTTTGCTATGCTCAGCGTAGCATGGCAAAGCAGCTATGAGAAGGATTAAGCAGTGCTTTCAGCATCAGAACGAACCAAGGAACAAGGATGGAGATTGAATAACCGCCTCGATGCCGCCGTCCTATCAAAGCAATTTCTATACTTGTCATTTTCCTCTATTAAACTGAACAATGAGGCTCTCCAATAAAATCATATGAAATAACAGCTCATTAAAAACTCTCCTTAATATATAGCATGCTAATTAATGTCAGTGGGGTGCAAGCTTGAATGGCAGAATAGACTATAATGTTTAGAAAGCAGGTAAAATAAAAGAAGATATTTTATCGTTAATGACCTTTTAGTAAACCTAATGGAATCCTTAATGGCCTGAATACATTACTGAGGAGCTCCCAATTGCTTTGTTACCTACTTCATTCTTCCTCCCTTTCTCACAAGACATTAAATTTGGTTTTATTTGTAGAAAACAAAAAGCAATAAAGTCCTAAGGAAACAGGAACATTAAAAAGGAGTCTGAGCAAGAAGGAGAGTAGATGAGACTTCCCAGCCCTGCTATCCCTGTTCCTGGTCAAGAGAAAGTCTCAGTAGAGGACTATGTTTTATCCTGCGTGTTGTCTGGGTTTGTATTCAGGTTTAATTGACCCTGTGTTTGTGTGACTCTCGGAATATGGGCTAGGGAGCAAATGGGCCTTTTATTCATGGGATCTGAAGGTTAACTTCTGTATTCATTCCTAGAGCTGTGCTGTGGCTTCTTGTACTGCTACGAGCCATGCTGTGCTTGTGTGGTGATTAAAGGACTTGATTCTTCAGGGCTTTTAGTCTTTCACGTGTTGCCAGCCTTAAATATAACTTGCAAAAATGCTGTTTAACTCTCACTTAACCTTCTTTAAAAAGAAGGAATAGAAGAATGGAAAAATGAAAGGTCTTTGCTTCCTCCCATTTCCTGGCTGAAATTTAGTGGGCTGGGGAGAGATGTAAGTAGCAGTAATTGCCTGACTTAAACTGAGTTTAAAGATGTAAAATGCACCCAATCATCTGGTCATAAAATACATTCTTTAGTTTTGAAGTCCAACAGTGGAGAAGGATCGTTCACTAACCTGTTCGCTAACTCTTTCCTGTTCATCAGAAGATAACTTCCTTCAAATTATTCCTTTTGTGTAACACTCGGTGCAGTTAACTTTGGTCTTGTACCCCAAATGTCTGAAACTTCTTGATAAGATTGAAACTAATGTCCATCCCAGCTGCAATCCCAAGTCACCTGCATGAGTAATTGTTCCTGAGAAGCACGGGCAGTTGGCACCTCTTAGCAAAAAGAGCCCATGGCTTGCTGTGTAATCATGTTTCAATCAGCTTTATAGAACCATGAAATTGATTGTCCCCCTGATGTACCATACGTGTCGGAGCAGATACTGTGCTAGGCAAGTTAATTCATTCTTTGGCTCCAAGCACACAAGAGAGCTTTTTGCGTCCCCTCCCATTCTCGCAAACCAAGGAGGAAGGGGAGCATAAATCACCTTGAAATGAGAATTTTGAGAGCATAGCAGCCAGCCCTGTTTTGTTTTCGTAATCATCCAGTGAAAAACACAGTGATTTAGGAGAAAGATGCCTGGGCTTGTTGGCTGCATACAGGGGAGCTTGGATGAGTGACAAAACCTGTGGTGGTGATGACCAGGTAATCAAAGAGATATAGGAGTCATAAAAGTGACAGAAGGAGAGCTAAGCGAGCGTAGTGTCCTCATCGATACTGGAGTTGGCTTCTCTCTTCTGGAGTGGGGAAAAAAGGGGATGTTGTGAAGATAGTGCTGAGGCAATGCAGAGTAGGCATCTTCAGAAACCTGCAAAAACAGTCTGGCCCTGTCTTCATAGAATTTAATACCTGTCTCAAACTCCCTTATTTCAGGAATATTTTGGTCTGTCAGCATAAGTGTAACTCCATTCCAAATAAATACAGAATCAGTCCACCAGAGAAAATTGTAGGAGCTCCCATCTTAACCCGAGTCTCATCCCTGGAATATTTAACATCTCCAACGTTTTTGTATTTTGTGTTGAAATGTTCCCAATTCAAGGTCACTTTTCCGTCTGAAACACTGCTTCTGCTGGAAGTGGTTCAGTAGTCCCCGAGCTTTCATGGGCTAACTCTCAAGTTCACAGGAAAGAATAAGAAAAGCAAGGCTGTTCCTTTCATCCTTAAAATGCTTCTACGAGGCCCATGTCTCAGATGGAGACTCTGAGGGAGCACACAAGCTAGAAAATAGATAATAAAAAGAACACAAACCAAAAAACCCTGCTGAAACAGCAGAAGGTGCTTCTATCTGGTTTTATGTTGTCTTTTAGAATGAACGATCTTTCTCTAAGGCTCTCTTTGTGACTTTTCCAGACTCTTGCTGGGCAAGTTCAGGCCATTTCTCCTCCATGAGCAGGATCCTCTGCAGGGCTGGTCTGGCTGTGTGTGATGGTTGCTCCAACCCACATCCCCCAGCTCTTCCTGTAGCTGGAACGCTGGGAGCGGAGCCTTGCGATGTAGCAGGGTTTTGTTTGTTTGCTTTGTTTTCTTTCCCACAGACCACACGGGGTTTGTAGCTGCAGAATAATTATTAGTTCGTTTATTGGAGAAGAGAAATAGGAACACAAGTCATGCATGCAGAACTCCCACATATTACTGTCTAGGATATTTTTCCTTTTAGTGCTTGATAAGGCCCCTTTTTTTCACTGAGCCAAAAGGTTTCTCTGAGCTATTTAACTTTATCTGCCTCTGTGACAGTGTTAAATTTGTGTTAAATTCAGAGGAAAACAAAGTAATGCATATGCAGAATTATTAACTTGCCATTTTCTTATTTAGGACACAGACGAATTAGAAATTATTCAGGTTATCGAGACAAAAGTTTCATCCTCACCTAGCTATCATCTTTATTAAGGATGAACCTCGTGAGCTCATCTGTGCTGCTGCTGAGCAAGCAGCACTGCTTGGTAGCTGTAACTCAGTCCTTTTTCTGGAGACTGTAATCTTGCTTTCTCGTTATATTTTATAAAATCTGTCTTGTAATGCTGCACATTCCAGAAACATTCTGTCTTCTTTCCAAACTTCTCTATACACTAGACCAGCTTTCTAGTGAAATAAAAACACAGCTCCTGCTTTCAGAGGAGAGCCAGCAGGAGCCAAGTCTGCCGCTCAACTGGCACTGAAGTTTGAACAACCTTGGCTTGGGCGGGAGTAATGAGACGCAGCCCTGGGCTATGAGTTACATTGACTTGGGAAGGAGGGGAATTCATTCTGCTTTGCCTGAGGCAAAGGTCTGCTGTGCTGTCAGCTGAGTTTCTTAGCCTCTCCGTTTCCTCTGGCATGGTGATGGGTACCGGGAAAGCTGCTTATGAAAGAGTTTTGAGGAAATCCCATGTTACCTGCTACTACTTTAACTTGTGTAATTGCAGCAGCAGCAGAGACATCTATTTCTAGCTGCTTTATTGACAGATTTAAATAAATACGGTGGAGTTTGTGGACCTTTGGAACAACCTTTATGGACCATGAGAAATTCTCTGCAGCTACAGTCGTTTGCCAGTAGTTGTTGTGTGAAGAAATAGGATCGATGAGCTGCAGTTCTGTCTGCTGTATGGAGATCTTGGTGTTTTCCTTTGGTACTCTGAGCTTCTCTGTGGCATGAGAAGAAAATGATGTCCGCGTTTGACATTTCTACTAGGGGAAGCATGGTAGCAATGGCTTTTTTTTTTTTCCCCAAACAAATCTGAGATTAAGTGGAAGCCCTAGCGAAGCTTTCGTGCCTGGGAAGAATCAAGATGAGCAGTTTGCCCACTGCTTTGTCATGTCATTGCATAATTGTTTCAGCAGCTTTACTCCTAAAGGGCTTCACACACATCTCAGTGACCAAGTTATTTGCTGGGATTTAACACAGCGCTGTCTAAACAGAGTATCTGTGAACATAATCCTTAATGATATGCTGGGGGCACACACTGCTTGTGGAAGTCTTGCCTGTGATTAATCAATTAAGAATAAGATAAACCCACCAGAGGTTCCTCTGTTTCAGTAGACGATTTGAAACATGCTGAAGCTGAACATGCCTCTGTACTTGTTTACAGTTCCACATAGGATTGGCAGTGTTGTCTCAAATTAGATAAACCTAGAAATAAAATAGCCAACTGTTGCTGTGCACAGCAAGGCCTCTAGGAATGACAGCATCTGTTTTTTGGAGAAAGCCTCGTTCACGTACTAATGGTAATATTTCTGACACAGCCCGGGACAGCAGTGGTTATTACACTCTTACCTGCGTGTAGGTGGTTAAGAGAATGTGTTTTGTCTTTGATGATCTGTGGTGTTACTGGGCTGTTTGCAGGTTGAGTCCTGGATAAGACTGGCTGAATTGCCACCTGACTGGGAGATTCTCACAGAGTTTTCACAGGTCTATTACAGGTCTTTTCTGAACTTACATACTCTGTCAGTGTAGATGAGATAACCGATGGAAACTCTTAACCACTAAAGTGTTACTGTTGTACTATATTGATCTCATTAGGAGACCTACTTGGTGCTTGTCTCTACAGCAACATGCGGACGTGTTGTCCCTGAGCACTCGAGTGTTCCCTTCATGTGCAGTGTCTGTTACCTCTCTCCCCAAATAAGCAGAGAGAAATAGAATCATTGCAAAAGCAATTATCAGCTTTGAATTATGCTTCATCCAAACTGTTATAAGAAAAAGGTGGCATTTCTGAAGATAGAGATGTATTTTGTTTTTTGTTTGGTTACCTTCAGAAAATGTGCGAGCTCCTGCTGATAACATTTCTGGGGCTTCAAACTAAAAAAGGACAAGTATTAACTTATGGGAAGAGCACTTTCCTCTGCATCTTCTTCTCACCTAAGGGAATGCAGGATTTGGGCAGTGTAGTCTGTGACATGGTTAGTATAGCTTTTAGCAACATACCAATCTCTAAATTTATGGTTTATAAATATTTCTGCATATAAACTACTAATTATAAATATTTCTGCATATAAACTACTAATTATCAATATTGCCAGCAGCTAAAGGCATTGCAATCTGGCACAACCCATTCAGCCTTGTCTGCCCCTCTGAGAGCCATTATTTTATTGAAGAAGTTAACGGATGAGGTAACAGAGCTCTTCTCTGAGGTGACGCTTGTTTTTTCTCCTTCTTGCCCTGAACTTAAATGTAGAGGAAGAGATATTGCCTTCTGTTCAACAGCTTTTCCTTTTCACGCTGAAGTCCCTAGAGAGAAATATGCTTCAGTGGATGGGGCTATTGCTAGGGATCATTGCAATCTTCTGTTGTTAAAAGAAGCTCAACATCATCAGCAAGAAACTGTGACATGAAGGAGCCAATGTTATGCAGTCGAGGAAGGGACAGGAGATGACCACCAAAGAGCTGATGGGTTCCTGTCTTCTTTTACAAATTTGGAAACTCAGTTGATGACTGGATAGAGCTTTGTAGCTCAAGAACCTGAGCTCTTTGCGGATGCCTCTGTGAAAAATCTATATCTGGTCTGAGTCTGACTTCTAGAGAGATTCCTGGAGTCATTCCTTTCATTCACAACAGATATACTGTAAGAACAGCCATGGCTGTTGAGGTTTTGGGTGCATCTACATCCAAGTTCTAGATAGTTATGGTGATAGATTTCTCTAAAAACAGTGGGCTTGGAGTTTGATCATTGGTTTTGCTCATTTCTTAACAAAAACTGGCTTTTCTTACCTCATTCCCTGGTTTGTAGCTGTGGTCCCTGGACATCCTTGGAAATGTTACTATTTCCTTAGCCTTTTTTGGGTGTTACAGACACTGCAAAGGGAGAGTCTGTGCAGGGGACGTTGTCTCCTATCCAAGTGTCTCTACCATGAGTGTTTGTAACAGCTATGTTCTCAGTCCACTGATTTTTGTCAATATGATAGTAACAATAAAAGTAACTGTGCTTGAGAGTGAAAAAAATGGGTGAACAAAAAGCCCACGTACCTGCCAGTATCTGAAGGTAAGCAGGTCCTCATTGTTGTAAGAGTGGAAGGAGTGTTCTCTCTGCAGATGAGTTTTGTGAGCAGCAGGTCATGCAGACATCAAAGACTATAAAATAATGACTTCGTGTCAGAGCGTAGTTGTGCTCTTGTGCTTGCATTACTTCTCTTCCCACTTAAAGTACTCATTGTACCATACTTCTGACGTGGTAAACGTACCTGGAATGAAAATGCTTAGCTGTACCCTATTTATAGAAGCACTGTTGCTTATTTTGGGAGGTATCCTGAGGTTACGATGACATGCTGACTAAACGCAAAGTGGTACTTTTCGGAGGAGTTTCTAAAGAGTAATTCTGGTTGTCTTGCTTCTGCTAATGCTGTTGGCAGTTTGGGGTCAGTCTGCTTCCACGATGGATATGCTTTTGGATTGCATCTTGACTTGCACAATGCTGTCCCAGGCGTGCTGTGATTAGATCTGTCTCACTGTTCTCATTCTAATAGTCACCTAAGTATTTGGACCTGCAGAATGCAAATTATGAATAGTATCTCTCTGTGGATCTACTAGTGGCAGTACGTAGCCGATACGTAGCAGGCGGAGATTGAGTGGGTAGGTGGGTACAGTTGTGAGAAACGTCTGTGTAAACTAATGCTTCTGGAGGGAGCGGGCCTGTCTTGGTCATGGTCATTTTAGCTTCATGTTGTGAGGAGTGAAAACTTCAGCTGTTAGCATTACACAGCCAGTGTCCTGTGGTTCCCCATGGCTGTCACTTGCTGGTCGCGTTGGGTTTGTGGGACTCAATTCAAAGAAACGGGGTTTGAAAAAAGATTCATGGGTCAGATTTGGCCTGCAGAGCCAACATTAGTGAGACACGAGAAGAGTTAAAAAGTGAATTTGTATGGCTGGCAGCTGGAGAGGTTGGGGTTGCTGTGGAGACAAAGAGCCCAACGCCTCTAACTCCAACTTCAGTGAGATTTTCCTCTTTACATCAGCTGACAATTTGGTTCGGTATTTTCTAGGACAACTTCAATGCACTTTTTTTTTTTTATTAAATTAAGCCATTAAGAATGAAAGTCTGCAATACATTTCTAATTTTTAAAAAATGCTTGAAAACAGGATCATAATTAGATCAGTAGGAGGCAAGTTTTTTTAAAATTTATTGCACCGTGAAAACTAATCGAAACTTGATGCAGTAATCAGTGCCTGGGTCTGGCTTAAGTTATGCTAGTTTTCTCCAGAAATGGCCCATAAAATTTTATATTATTTTTAGAGCTTTAATTAGCTAAGTATGTAAACTAAAATAAATTTTCGTTTTGGAGACATTCAGAAGGGAAGAAAAGGCAATATAATGTTCATTCTAATTCTTATTTATTTGAAGAGTAATTATTTCCTTCGGTGCTAAATCACCTTTTCTTCTCACTTGATCCATGAATTTTCTCTCTGCTAACAGAACCTTGAGATTTCATTCCCAAGTCTTTGGACCTGTCGTTCAGCTTTATTAAACTGGCAGTTTGTTTGAACACTTTGGTTATTTATTCAATTTTACATTTTTCTAGCCGTATTAATCACTGCTTTTTACGAACTGGGAATGCGAATGATCCTTTTGCCATCTACACTGTGCCACGATTTGCCTTGGTAAGAGGCTTCTCAGCATTTCATGCAGTTTTCCTAGTCATGTAATAAGTGGTTTTTTTTTTTTTCCCTTCACTGTAAAAGTCACACTGGATCTCACTTTTTAACATTGTTTGCCACAGGAGCAATTCCCCCCAAAGTCAGATTTTGATCAGACTAACAGGTTTGTTCCCATGCTTCTCCGGCATGAAACAGTACATACGCAAATGGTAAATGTAGGGTCTCTTCAAAGAGGCCGCTCTGAGGCTCAGGGAGGGTAATTGCTTCTATCAAATCCTTGAGCGTTCAGAGCATGTACACGCAAATGGAAACTGGCTTAAGTCCCTTGTGAAAATTTGGCTTACTGAGATCGATAACTCACCCACGTGCCCCTTCTGCTGCACAAATAGCCCCTTCTCAGAGATGACATTTGTGATAAAACTGTTTGTGGCCTGACAGCGGTAACGATAGCGAGGTGACACAGTGAAGGCGGGTAAAGGCGATGTGCCTTTCTTCTGGTGTTTTACACTCGGTGGTTCATGATAAATTTTCTCATAAACGTGACTATTTTGTAGTGAGGAGCTCCAGAAGAAATGGGCTTGTCAGCTCAAGAGCTAAGGAAGGGAGATCCAGTAGCTGTCTCATGGGAGTTGATGGTGGTAGGAGTGCCCATGAATCTTGTTTCTTACCACTGCTGAGGAGGAAGAGGAAAGAAATACTGTTTTTTATCACCAGTGCTGGGTCCCACTGGTTAAATCCTGGTGTTTGTAGCCCCTGGCACTGTTCCTGTAACTCTGGCTGTAGGAAACCTGGTATTGAGAAGGAGACAGGGCATTTAGGTTAGGAAATGTTGGCATGTCCATATGTTGTGGTGCATGAGTGCCCCAGACATTCTTTAAGACAGGTGTAATTTCTCTGGCATTGCAATTTATCTGGGTTTATCACTGAAGATTTAAATTTAGGTTTGGGAAATATCAAACCTGGAAGACTGGAGCTTCCCCATGAAGCAAAGGGCTTCCCTTGGCAAATGGTTTTGATACAGAAAACGCCAACGTTTTGGGGACTGAGATCTGTACTCCAGTGTCCTCTGTGGTAACGTGATCTCCCTGGGATAGTTCAGATTTGCTCTCTGGTTCCGAGGGCTAAAAGCTGTGCAACAAAAGCACCTCAAATTTCCTGCAAGGACAAAGACAGCTGACAGCTGAGGGGTACTGGGACTTGTGGAAGCTGTAGAATGATCGGGTTTTGTTGCTTGGGAGGGACAGAGTGGATAAGAACGATCAGACTGCTCATGATAGATTAAAAGAGGGAGGAAGATTCTCTTGAAGTGTCTAACAGTTGAGTTCTCTCACAGCAAAGTTTATGCCCAGTTGGTTTTATCTTACTGGACAATCCTAGACTAAAATGATGGCAGCAGGGCAGTAGCTGCCAGTGAGTACCCCCTGCTACTGCTGGAGACCTGCACCTAACAGTCTGTGTGTGTGTGTGTGTGAAGTGTATCAAAACACACTTAGACTGCTGTGTCTTTAGGCAATGTCTTTCATGCAAATCATGGCTCTTTTTTTTTTTTTTTTCTCCCCCAATAAATTATCCTTAATTTGAATCAGTAAAAAAAATCCTGCCTTCCATTACTGTGTGATGACTCTCTCTGGCTCCCTAGTGAATTCATAAATCTGTTTCACTTTCAAGCCTCCAAATTATTTTAACAAGAAACAAGGAGAAGCAGTATAAACGAAGTTTTCTGCGTGACTTTTCAGGACCAGGTGTCTGTACTCTCATTTGCCACATTTCGATGCTAGCCTACTTGTGTTTTAGACGTCGAAGCCTGAGCTGCTGAGCCTCATTCAAATTCACATTCTCGTTATTACTATTCAGTGTCTGAATGCTTGTTGGTAAAAGGCACTAATATTGCAGTAAGTCCAGGAGCAGCTGGTAAGTCTGCTTGAATTAAACTTCGCAGCAAGCTCAAAATGACAATATAGGATCTTTTTCCTTCTGTAAAATGCCTCGATATTTTTTTTTTTCATGGTAAGTTTAGTCAGCAGCCACCTCAAGGTATTTTATTTACCTTTTAGGTATGGCTACATGTCAAAAAATAGGTTTTGGAATCTGCTGCCGTCTTTCAACTGACGTACTACATTTGGAGAACTCATATACAGGGTCTGTAAAGTCTTGAAATCAGGCTACAAGAACCTGGCACAAAATACTGTATTCAGGGCTTTGATATGTTCAATAACAAGCAATTATTTATATGCTCTTTGGGGCTGAACCACTATAGGCTTTGAGGTTGAAACCATGAATCCCTTGAGACTCTCAGAAAATACAGACCTGTGCTAATCAAGGGGTTTTTTGTTGAAGTTTCAACTCAACCACAAATAGGTATAGCTGTTCTAAAGTAGTCATTTAGATTTCTGAAGCCTTTTTTGTGAGACCTACATGAATGTGTACGTACTCTACTCATTTTTGATCTGTGGAAACCCCTGGAATACTTCCTTCCTCTGATATTTTTTATGCAGGTGCAGATCACTGGATAGCAAATTTAACTATCCTGGCTGTCTTGTTTTTCTTAAGCACCTTTAAAATAGCCTGCAGAGTGTCAAGCATCACAGGAGACAAAAAAAAATATATTAGGATTTGGTAAGTGTGCGATGGACGGATGGACAGACGGACGGATGGACGGATGGATGGATGGCTTTAGAGCAATCTGCTGCAGGAATCACTGTGACTGTGTCCTTTACATATCTGCCTGTGATTGCCAAAGGCTGGATTCAGAACCTGAGGGGTTCTTACTGTCTTTTGCTCCCAGTGCCCTGCTGCAGTCATCCTGCAATGCAGGAGGCATGGCTTAGGAATATGATTTGTGGAAACAGGGGACAGTGTGGGAGAGAGCACCAGAAGAAATACCTTAAAGAGGAGGAAAATATTTTCTTCTTCATCAGAGAAAATATCCACTCCTTCTTGTTCTGTGGTCCTCTAATTTTGCTTAATAATTGAAGTATGTTTGGAAAGTGCCTGAGCCCTTCTAGTTTAGTTTTATTCTGTGATTCCCAGCATGCAAAGCTTCAGTCTACATCTGCAGCAATTAACCTTGTTCACCTCCTCACCGTGACAAGCTAAAAACTCTTGGCTTCCTCTGGTTGTTCATCAAGGTGCCGCTTCTCTGCCTCTCTCCACCCGCTCCAGCTCTGTGTCCAGACATTGTCACAGCAGTGGTGTTGGCAACGTGGCTTTTCTGGGCACTGTGCGACCGTGTCAGTGAGAAGCCAAGCTCTTCTCGTCTACTTCTGCCCCCTCACAACACTTCAAGAGTTGGGGGAGGGAGGAGAAGGACCAAATAGGACAGACGTAGTGCAAGTTCCTACTGGTGCTCATGGAGGACAGCGATGATCCTTGCCAAGGTGAAGGGCTCCAACAGGAGGACCATAGAGTTGAGGTGCAGTTTTTATAGAGATTGTGCATCTTATTTATGACGTGATAAAGCTGGTCAGACTCATCTGACAACTTGGTGCTTGATTTTACAGCTCATTAGTGAAAGGGAAAGAAGCAAAACTAGGTTATCCTAAATGGAAGTTGGAAAAATAAATGGGCCTATTTTAAAATGAATCTTTTAACTGTGATGCCTTTTCATGTAACCTAAAGCCAATCCAGAGAATCTTTGGAGCATCGCAAGGAATTTGGTGATAAAAAAAGAGGCAGAGTGTGAAGACAACTTGGAATGTCACTGCTAATGTGGAGAGCAAAGGAGAGATCGAGCCCATCTAATGATTATCCAGTGAGCACAATTTATGGTTGGATGTATTCCTACAGAGGAAGTAAAAGGCAAATCCAAGAAACCATTAAAAAAGGAACAGAAAAGTATCTTTTCTCACTTGTTTTGGACTCAAGAGCAGGCAAATGTTCTAGAGTACAGCAAAGGTAATTATGCAAAGAGTTTTGCCGAACATTTTACAAGTGAGGTGGAAGTGTTTTCGTGTGGATTGGAAGTTGATTACAAGACCACGAAACTGGGACTGGACTGGAGAGGCATCTGGAGATCTTAACTGTTCACTTTTCATTTGTGTGGTCTCCACGATGTGCGTTCAGGAAACAAAATAATGCAGCTGAGAAAAAAAAAACCCTTACAAAGTACAATACACCATAGTGTGCATAATACAGTTATTTTGGTGCTAGCTGGCGTTTGAGTGCCCGTATTTTCTTAAGTTGAATAAAACCCCAAAATCAATGTAACGTGGGGCCTGAAACTGGCGTTAGATTGTCCTCATGTGAACAAAAATTAATTGGACTTTGCCCCCAATGCTCTGAGTTCTCACCTTGTCCGTTGGGATACACAGTCCTCTTTTGATGAGGCAGTTGCAGCTGAAGGAAGCACAGTTTCAGTGTTTGAAAAGAAACTCTTTTGCCCCACTCAAGTTTCTCGCTGGAGCCTTGTGCAGTGATGAACAGAGGCTGCACCAAACTGCAAAATAAATCCAAGATCCTGGTTCAGCAAGTGGGTGAGTGAGATAGTAGCACCCAGGAGAGTTGGCATGACATGTGATGGGAAGGAGAATTACATGGGCATCGTACGGTGGTTTTTCTGTTGATTGGTGAGAGTGGAGAGACAATGAACAGAAGCATTGCTGCCCAGAGAATGTAGCTACAAACAGAACTTAACAGGGACAGGTGGCTCCTGGAACTTTTTTCCCCAGTCTTTTAGTGGGCAGGAGACCAGTGGGCACTTGCTTTTTAGGCCTTATCCTCTGAACAACCCTGTCTGGCCAGTTCTGTCCAGTGTGTCCTGGGCATAGGGTGAGATGCCCCCACTGAGGCTGCAGCACTGTGAAGGGTTGGGGGGAATGTTGCTTCAGCTTCCGACTTCTGAAGACGTTTTCTGCACTTAGGCTACTGCAGGTTTTTTCCCCTCTGCAAAGTGATTCAGTTGCTCGGTGAGACGTCTCACTTTCAGCTCATGGGTAGCTCAGAGACACCTTAGTGCGGGAAGTCACTTCAAAAAAAGGGAAACCTGTTTTTGGTAGGAATTTTTAACTTGCTTTATACACCGTGCATTTTACAGCCTCTGGCTTTTGCAAAAATACAGTGTGTGTGAATAAACCAGAAAAGTTACTGCAGGAAACCTGATTGGAGATGACCTCTTCTGCAACAGTAATAGGATTTTATTCATGTAGTACCCAAAGTATCTGCAAAACCTATATCCCAGGTATTTGCTCTAAAGCAATTATGTCCTGAGGAACAAGGGATGTTGTTTTTCCAAGGTGATGGAGGATTTCCAGCTCTGTTCTGACTTTGGACTCTCCCCAGGACATTAGAAAATCAGGCTCAGGATTTATTCAAGAGGAAACCAGCAACAGTGACTTTTTTTTTTTTTCCTGCAAAAGTCGTAAACATCCTGTGCACAAATGAAAGCCCTCTGGGTGTAAACACTGTGAAGTCTCTTTAGAAGCCCTGATACATCAGGCACAAGATTCGTTCTTTCTGATGAAATATTTTGATTAGGGTGGAAAGCAAAATCACAGTGTAAGTCATATGCCCCTGAGTGAGAAAGGGAGCAGGGACTTTGCAGCAAGGGTGGGAAGAAGGGGGATGTTATGTGATGATTAGGAATTCATGGTTTTAGGGGAACTGAATGGCTTTTTTGAATGAAAACATAGGATGAATCCTTTAAGGTTTAGATGATATGAAATGTATATAGCTGAGCTGTTGAAAGATTGTCAGAGATTTTGGGGCCTGAGGGGTTGGTAGCTGTTTATCCCCCAGGCTCAGCTTCTGCACCGCTTCTGCACTAGGGTTTGTGATGTGGTGGGGTGGGCTGTACCCATCTCCCCCACAAAGCTGCTGGTGTGGCTCAGTCTGGTCGTCCCACCCGCACCAGAGCTCCTGTGTCTGCCTCACATCCAGACGTTTGCAGAGGTGAGGGCACATCACCCCCAGGCAAGAGTTGATGCCTCAGCCATGGTGGTATTTCTCTTTGTCCATGCAGCTGCAGGGCTCCCTAATGCTCTTCCTAGTGCAGCTACCACCAGCTGCTTAACGCAAAGGTGTACCCTGTTTGGGGTCTTCCTGTTGTTCCAAGGGAGAAGACGTTGCCGGGAGGGTGGTGACATTCCCAGTGTAACCCTGCTGTGCTGCTAACTCTACCAGGGCCTTTCCTCCATTTCCCCAAATCCACCCCAGTGAGACTGGCCTGGGTCCTGGATGTGTTAGCAGGCTGTTAGGGCTAGATGGGGCCAGCAAGTACTCTCTACAGTACAGCTACATGGACAGATGAGTAATATTCATGAGCACTTCAACCGTGTCTACCTTTGCAAAGCTACTCAGGAAAATATGTTCCATCTTGCTATAAATACTCATGTGCAAGACAGCATCTAAACCACTAAATTCCAAGCAAATATTTTGCATATAAAAGTGTATTTTCTTCGCTCTGTTATCTGCAGAGTGCAAAGCTGACCATTTTTCGATGAGAATATTGCAGAAGCAACTGGGCTATTTTTGCTGGCTGAAGCAGTTCAGGTGGATTTATTTGCTATTACTTGGGACATTAAAACAAGGATTTTTACCTTGGCTTCAGGAAGAATTTCTTGCCCTCTTATTTATAACAGTTTGTTCTTTAGTGAGGGAGCTGGGCTGTGTTCTCTTCTGTTTCCTATGGCTGAATTAGACTTGCAGCAGTTTTCAAAATCTTTGCAAGTGGCCCGCCTGTATTTTGGGGAATTATGCTAGACAGGAAGGGTGGGAGGTATGAAATTAAAAAGCAGAAAAATTAGCTTGGAAATTGCACAGCCTATTTCCATCCTTGACTTACTCTGTACAGCTGCTTTTCAATTATTCTGGTGAGAAAAAAATCCAAAGTTGGGACAACTTGATGGCATAACTTGAGAGAAAGCTTAAAAAAACCCTGGAGTTAGAGTGAGTTGATTTAACACAGAGTGCCAAAAAAATGGTCGTACCTTCCAGTGTAATGCGTTCTGCCTTCCTGGCAAGCTGTGGCAAACTCAGTTTAGTGTATGAAGAGGATGGCAAAGTACAGGCAATCAGATTATTTGGTGATTAGCAAGGCGTGACAGCTCTCTCATGTTTGTGGGTATTTGGTGGTTTTGATGCCAGTGTTCTCAGTTCTGCTCTAAGTCTGAAAATTGAAAGATCCAGGCAGGAGAACAAGAAGGGCCAAAAAAATCAATCTCACCACCTTCAGTGTAAAAAAATTTCTTCCTTCTCTCCAGTCTAAATCTCTCCTCTTTCAGTTTAAACCCATCATCCTTTCTTCAATCACAACAGGCCCAGCTAAAAAGTCTGTTCCCAGCTTTCTGACAGGCCCCCTTACTTACTGAAAGGCCACAAGAAAGTCTCCCTGGAGCCTTCTCTTCTCTAGGCTGAACACCCCCAAATTTGCTGATGCGACATCTTTTCCTCCTCCATTTCCTATGTGATAACCAGTTTCAGTTAAGTTGATGAAAAATGTGCATGCTTTAGTTTGTTCTGTGAACTAAGTTGAAAATTTTACCACTTGTTACTGTTTCTAACTGGTGAAGACAGTGTGTTCCCCAGCAGCCCTGGATGGTACAGGGGTCACTCCCTGCCTGTGCCTCTGTCCCATCGCAGCGTGCAGTCAGGGCAGGTGGAACACACTTCTGCTTTCTTTAGCCTATATCCAGAAAGGTTTATTTTCTTGTAATGCCTATAGATAGCAGGTTGATTTAACCATATTAGAAAAGGTGACCTCAAGCAGTCAGGGGAAATACAGCCTCTAATATTCCTCTCCTTGAAAAAGCAAAGCAAGCAACAGCCAGAGGGGCATTACAGAGGGATCGTGCCACTCTCCTGCCTCTTTCTCCTCAAGAAAACAAGCAGCTCTGAGAATAAATGTGGATGAAGCAGTTCCTTATGTTCTTCATGTCTTTCACACCCAACTGAGACTTGTGCTGGAATGCGAAGACGGAGATGAGCTAAACAAAATATTTGCACGCTTTGATGTGAAAACACAGAGCTGAGTCCTCCACCTCTGACACTCTCAGCTTTGAACTTGAAATCAAATGTGTAGCCCCCACCCAGGGCCCTGGTTGGTTGTGGTTTGCACTCTGCTTGGTACCAGCCTTGGAAAAGTAAGTGGCAAGTGGTACCAGATGGTGATGTTGTAAACAGGAGTGGGGACCGTGCCAGTTGTGTGTGGCTGGGAACCTGGAGCAGAAGCTCTGTAGCAGGAGGAATACGCTCCTTAGAATTATACAAAACAACAATGATGTTTTGTCTTTGGAATGGAGGGGAAAAAAAAAAAAATCTTTAACTGTCTGCTGAAGCTGCAGCTTTGTCAGGATTTAATGTAGAATTAATACCAGAAGGTAAAGATTTCTGCAGAAAAATCAGTGTAACAGAAGTGTCACGTATTTGTAACTGCTCTTTACTGCTGGGTTTCAGTTGACAGTGATGCTACTTTAGAATTTACTCCCTGTATTGCATCAGCTTCTTAAAACATTTGGTAGTTGTCTGGGCAGTGGTGTTTTACCATGGAAGTGTGGTTCTGAGAGGGACCCTGAGCTGTGGGGAGGAAAAAAAGCTGAATTTCATTCTCGAGTAAATTTCAGGCTGGGAGAGAGGTTTGAATTCAGCAGTGCTAATTGTCGTCATTCAGATTAAGCCCAGATCCTAAGAGCTATCACTGAAGAAGAGGAGGCAATTAAATCTTCATCGCTTAGCCTGATGTGCAGTGACTAGAGAGAAGCCAGATTGTGCTCGCTGGTGGTGCTGGGCTGATCTGATTATATAATTCTAAGAACATCTTGCTAGCCCTCTTGTTGTAAGGTCCAGCCAGGAGGTAGGAAAGGAAAGCTGTGGCTGGGAAAGGCTATTCCTTGACGGTCTTTGCATTGAAATATGAATCTGCTTTTTATGTGAGGTATCTTATGAATGACGCACGCTCCAGTTCAAAAAGATATGTTTCAGAAACTCAGGGTGGACTATGTAAGAGTAGTGCAGATGTTGTATGAGCTGAGGAGAAGCCTTGCAAAATTTCTGGAAGGTTAGTGGTGCCTGAAATGGTAGCAAGTCAGGTGCTAAGTAAAACACCTTCACCGTTGTGCACCCTCTGGACGCACTGAATTCAGAGAAACCGTTTCCAGGAGACACCATAAAAAGTCGTTTGCGGAGTTAAATCACATTGCATGTGGCTTTGTGACACCTGGCTTGGGGAACGCTGCTTCCCTGAGGCAGCAACTTGGGAAATGAAAGAAATGTTTGGATAACTTTGAGTTCAAGGATATTTCAGTCAGACTTTAATGCATCAGTTTATTTGTGTTTATTTTGGGCAAATGAAGGAAAAAATGAAGTTTTCTTATAGGCTTTATTAGAGCGTGGAGTGGAATATGTAAAGCAAGATTAAAAACTAAATAGCCTATTGTTTCCCAAGGTGTTTTCAATCGTGAAGCCTTGCAGTTGGTTCCCCCTCCCCTCCATCTGCAGCACTGAAGCCTGTGGAACACATCCAGCGCTCCCCACTGATACCTGACTCCCTTATCTCCGCACTCCGAGGAACTGCATAATGATTTCTAGCCCTGGAAAATGACGCTTGGTCTGTGACAAACTTCTTCCCCAGCCATTTGTGAAGTTTTGTGCCAACCCTATTATGACATGGAAGCAAGTGGCACAGGAAAGCATGGGTGGAAGTTACTGTTCTCTGCAGCCTGGAGGTGCCGGGTAGGCAGGACCACAGCCTGGCAGTCGAGGAGATGGTCTGCTTTGCAGTGGCGTGGGAATGCACTACTGCTGGGCTCCATTGAGCTTTTCTAAAGCTGCACTAAGCAGGACTTAAAACACCAGTAGGTCAGGCTTGTACACCACTGAGCCTGCCTGGTTGTCTTCTGGTTAAATAGAAGTGATTCTAATTCAGCAGAGGATCATGTAGTTGGGAAGTAGCAACAGCTTTCTAGTTAAGTGGTTTTCAAAATGAGGGCCCCCTTTAAAAAGAAACAGCTTAAAGCTGTGATTGATTTGTGGTTTTCATTTTTGGGGATGCCAGCAGCTTTATTTTCTTATTTCAGTGGTTTGGAGAGTGGCCTTTCCCATCAGGCGGAGCAGGGCTGGCTGGGATGTGGTGGCAGCGTGCAGCAGGTCCCTCAGGGTAGGGGAGCAGTGAGCCCAGCCCATTGCAGGCTGAGCTTCAGCTCCTGGGCTGTTCTGGTCAGACAGGCAGGCTGCCCTCCTGGCCTCCCACTTGCTGAGCAGCACTGGAGGAGCTGACACCTCTGACAGTCGTCAGGGACCCTTATTCCCAGTCCCCCTTCTGCTCCCCCATGTACCTGCAGGCAGCATATGACATGACAAGAACCAACGGATAAAAAGAACTCTTGATTCCAGGTCTTGCTTTGCAAAAGAAGAATGAGTTCAAAAAAAGGCAATAAGTCAGGAAAAGCTTGCTTTTCTTCTGGCTTGGTAAGGTGAGAGACACTAGTTGGGGTGTCTCTGCAGCCCCAGCTTCTGACCTTGGCACAATCATGCACATAGTGGCTGTGTAATGTTCTGAGGTCTGGCTCCTCTCTTGTCCATAGTAAGAGATGGTCTCAGTCTCAAGGCATTACCAACTGAAAAGCAGGGGGGAATGAATTTTATATATATATATGGAGAGAGAGAGACACTACCTGTCAGATCCAAAGCATCCCCAGAAGTTAGGGGTTCTGTGAGGGGTATGGAGAGGCAGAATGGGCTGGTTTATAAAGACATAAAATGTCAATGGGAGTGTAGGGGATAGTGTAATGGATTTATAGGTTTCCAATGCCTTCCCCAAAGTGCTCTGCAGGCTGTCACTAAAATGGAAAATAGATATAAGGTTGCATAATGCGTCTGCAAAGTAGTGTTTGATTTAACAGCAGCACTTACCATTTGCATTGAAACAGGCTGCAATTGCTGAAATCGGAGGGGAAGCTCAAAGTCCTAATGTTTGATGGTGAATATGGTTGTAGAGAGCAAAATTCTGCCTGCCGTGACTGATGAATTCTATATGACAAAAAATGTAAGATGAAGTGGTGTGTATGCTGGGATCAATTGCTGTAGGAAGAAACATATGAGCAGTTGGTTTGGGTTTTTTTTCTGCCTTGACTGGCAGGCTCTCAATCCTGAGACATTAGAGTTTGCTGCCCTCGGTTTTAAGGTTATGAGCACATGAAATCCTGACAACTCGGTTATTCATCAGTGTGAAAGCTTACTCAAATGCATCGAATGTATGGGAGGGCTAAATGGATACATCAGCCGTGATTTGAGCAGAATATTCTGTCTTGTTAATTTATTTATTTAAGAGGATTAAAGAGAATCTGAACAGCCATCCATGGCTCCCAAAGGATTTAGTACTGGAGGGCAAGAAGGACCATTACAATGAAGTGCTGAGATCTTTATCACAAGTCGTTCTTGTATGAAGCTTAGGGCCTCGTGGTTGCGCCATAAATACATCCTTCAAAGGAATGTCTAAACCGGAAGGGTAATTTATCACATCACTTGATGGTCCATTTCACTATTTAATTACCACATTTTTAACTATCTATACCGTTTGTTTTTCCCTACAGGATTTTTTTTTTTTTAAAGCTTCAGTTTTCAACTGCACTTACTGATACTTTTACTTAAAGCACAGGACAAAGTCCCCACTGCCTCCACCGTGCACAAACAGAGTAAAATTCACCAGTGCTGTGCTGCTGCTGGTATTTGTGAAGCGTGGTGTAGAGATTCAGTGAGCCCCTGGGCACGAGGTGGCCACTGAAGGGGAGGGTGAACCACTGAATGTTGGCTCAACTTCTTGAGCAGGTTAGGAAGTCCTGGCAGAGTTTTGTGCTGTGCTCCATGGCTGTTACTTGGGCTGAACGGACATATTCAGGATAAGGCTGATAAAGCATAATATCTGTTGTGTCTGTATGGCTATATATTATGTACTAGATATAGACATATCTATTTACAGAATACATAAAATATATATAATGTATTATTTCTGAAGAAAGGTTTGCGGTGGAAAACAGCCCTGTGCTTCCCAGTTTAGTTAATACCTCTGCCGTGGTCTTTCCCTTCACGATGAAAGTTTTATAAGTCCTCGTATTGTAACAGAAGTTTTACAGTCACAGATGATCACAGTCAGCAACGCACTCACATTTCCCTAGAAAATTGTGTTAAATTAGGTTCCATGAAGGAGAGAGGAGCTGTGCTTCTGCTCTCCCTGCTGTATCTTCATCTCTGTGGCTGTTAACAGAGGATTTGCTCAGTAATTTCAAGGAGTTAATATTCAGAACTTTTAAAAATGGATAAAAAACAGAGGGAAGGATGGAATAAGAGAGGGGGTGTTTCTGGTTAATGGGGACTGAGAGTGCGCTGGTGTAGACTGGATGTCTGCTTAAATAACAAGGACTGAACTCTGTCTGTCCCATTTCTTACACTGAATTCTCCATAGTCTATCACAGCAGTTATATATCACTGAATACTTGGAAATTAAATTTATGGGGGGAAAAAAAAAAGAAAGGGAAATTGAATATATCAAGCCTTTTTTGGGTAGTTTCCAGTAGAGTTGAACTTGTACTGCTGACCTGATTTACATTTTACACAAAATTTGGGTTCATGCAGCCAAATTTTGCAAAGTTGACCAAGAACTTGAATTGTCTGTGCAACAACTCTGGAGTAAATCATTCCTGTCTAGGTGGGTGGTTGCTGGGCTCAGGGTTTCATCCCTCCTGCTCTGGTGGAAATACGGCTGTTCTTCACCCTTTGGAGTTCCTGAGCCATCTGACTTTCAAATTACTGCAAATTTACTGCTCTTGTTCCTTCAGTTTGAGAAACATTTCATTAACTTGGTGAAGGAGGCTCCAGGGAAGATTTAGGATTTATTAACGTATATTTCTTGGGTTTGCTGTATTTTAGCCTGCACTGGTGTGTGCAATGATTAGAACCACGGCAATGTTGGCCACTGAAACTTTTTCTTAGGAGCATCAAGCTGCCCTGGAGTTCATATGTAAACTCTACGTTACATGTGCAAACTCAGACTGGCCGTTCCAGTTTGCAGAGGAAAGACAAATTTCAACAGCCTGTTGTGCAGGAGATCAACCAGGGAACTGGTAAAAAACCACAGAGCTTCAGTCTTATGAGAAAATTCCTCATCTTCATATTTGCATCAGAATAAAACCAAATATTATCAGTATTTTCAATCAGAGTGAAATTGTTAAATATATTTTTGAGTTATTTTCATGTTCATTTTCTGTCTAGATTTTTATACATTTAAATTAATGTTATTGTCTTGGGTTTTTTTACAGAATGCAGAAGTATTATATAGTGTGGCTTGCCTTTAAAACAGATTATTTTAAAATAATTTAGAACAGCTGCTTTCTAGTGGTTGAGTCATCTCATTTTCTAGATTAGAATCTCTTGTTTGTTTTGTCGTTAGATGGTTTGACACTTGGAACAAAAAATTACGATAAATACTCATCATACCAACCAGAAGAGCAGGTGGGGTTTTTCAGCATCCTTCTTGTTCTAGGGAAGTGCTGAATTTCTCCTCCAGACATATTTCTATGCACGTATAAATGACTCCAGAGTTGGAAAATTGCACAATTTTTTTTCTCGAAAATTTTTCAGTGTCTGATTCCCTGGAATTTCTCTTGCTTCAGAACTTTTAGTTTAAATCAGTGGAGGAGAAGAGTAGCAACTTCTTTGTGTCTTCATTTCACCTGATTATAATGGGATGCATGGTACATTTGTACATGCAAACTATTGTGTAAGTGATATATTAGAGAGTCTTTTCTTTCTACAGCAGAAAGCCCTTGACGCAGACCCGTACGTACGCGCACACACAGACGCTGTAGCACGTTTCAGATACTCCAGAGAGGAAACACAACAGCTTCAGCAAATGGACATGGTCCTGGCTCTGCGAAGTGTTGCAGAGCTGGATGGGGAGCCCGTGGCCAGAGCAGCAGGATGTGAGTGGGGAGCAGCCAGCCAGTGCTCCAGCTGGCTCTGCTGCCAGGAACAGCTCTCCTTGTAGCTGCAGCTGCTCGAGCTGTACTGGGAGACCCATGGAGGAACAGACTTAGAGCTCTCAGATGTTAAGCCACGCTCAGGGTACCAATAATATCTAAGAAACAGCAGAGCTCATACTTCGAAAAAAAACCTGATTTTTTTAATTTTTTTTTTTTTGTCTGAGCTGCAAGAGAATTTGCCTCCTTTTCCAAAGAGAGTGCTTCAGTTTGGGGGTACTTCATCTGATCAGCTCTGGGTTTGCTGCTTAACCATCAGCACTCGGCTCTTACAGAAACCCACAGAATCCCTCAATCATGAAAATGCTTCTGCACAGGAGCATAATGGCCCAACCCTCATTTTCTAAATGGCCAAGTGGAGACTCGGAGAGCATCAGCTCATCGTGGTCCTGATGAAAGTCATTGGCAGAGGTGGGCAGACAGCCCTTGGGGTCTGGCTCTCCAGGCATTGTCTGTAGGTACTTCCGTCACCACTTCAGTCATTCAGAGTTTGCAGAAAGCAGAGACGAGCTGGAGACTAACTCTCATGCGAGCAGTAAGGTGGTAAAATGAGCTCTGTCTACAGACACCATTATGCTTACTAGTCCCTTTCACCTTACAGACAGGGTGAAACTGGGCCACATGCACAAGTTCGTGCTATTGCTTTCCTCTTGATGTGTGACATCAAGGTTCTGTTTATGTATTAAAGTAAAATGTTATGTTTTAGGGCCAAGGATTGCTTTCTCTGAATGTCTGCCTGTCACGTAGGTTAACAGGGTATGTCTCTATTGGAACAGGGAGTCTGCTGTAGCAACAATAATCTCACAATTTGGCTATGCCACAAATATCTCTTTCCTGTAGTTTATTTATCCTGGGGAAAAAAAAAAGTGTTGGGGAATAGTGAAGTCTGAGGTGAGTGAGCAATCTTTCTGAAAGCTGACCCAAATTTCAGTCTCAAACTGTGGACATACTCCCTCCTTGGTATAGTTTTCTCCTTCCCTACTTCTCATAAGTTGAACACAGATTGTTGTAAGGTCCCTTGCATTTACATTTTCTGGTTTAGTCAACAGAAAAAGACTATTTTTTTTTCATAAATCAGAGACTTTACTTGGGTTCTTTTCTCGCTTGAAACTTTTGTAGCTCTGTTTGCCTCCAAGGGATAGGATTTTAATGAAGAAAAATAACTCGGTAGTGATTTTAGAACTGGTGAAGGTACCTAAATACTTTTATTTAAATGCAGATCAGGGACAAATACATCTTCGACTTATATTTATAGCCTTCTGTATAATGTGCTTGAAAATATATTTAACATAGGCTACTACCTGGCATCCTGCAACTGTGGTTTTCGTTAGCCCAGCAGTAGGACGTTCCCTTTCTCCTTTCCAAACTCCTACTTTGCTCATTCTCCTTTGAAATTCTGTAGAATTGCTATTTCTTTAGCATTGGTTTGCAAACAGAGCATACAGATCACATCGGTTCATTCCTACCTAACAGGATAGATACATTTCCTCTGTGGCATTGGCTGGGTCATGTCTATAGTTTAAAATCTTTAATCCTCACTCTAACTCTGATGGTGTGTTTAGCCTCCCTCACTTTGAAGAGCTGGCAAAACAACTGTCCCATGCTGCGCTGCGTTGCGTGGTCCTCCCCTTACCTAAGGAAAAGGAGTGAGTGTAAAGATTTCTCCTCCCCACGTTTATGTTCTTTGTTTTAATGGCCACTGTGCTAAGTTCTCTCTCCTTCTCAGGTTTCTGGCATGTAATAAAATTTAAAACCAGGTTTAATTCCTGGAAAAATTAGTAGGTTTTCGAAGAAATCACCTGCAAGCTGTTCGATTATAACTCCTTTAAGAGTTCTGCTGCTGTAATTTCTTGCTGCTCTGTAGGCCTGGGTGTAATTCACAGCCCTTCTCTGTTATGGTGCCTCATCTTGGGTGTCAGCTCTGTCTAAATCGTTCTTCTCTGTCCAAGTAATAGGATTCACACATTCACACCCTTCTCTGGTGTCAGTAGCATCAGTCTCTGTCTCTCATTTATCCTGTTACTATTAAAGTCCCTCCTTTTAAACATTGTATATTTATTTTTCCTCAAAATGCCACGTTTTCCTCCCGTCATAAAGCAAGCGACTTAAAAATTTTCAAAGGCTCTTTCAGCAAAGCTGGGAATTAGATTCTTGTGGAGTCCTTCATAAAAAATTGAAGGCTTCATGTATTAACATACATTGATTTATTCATAGTGTTTCATTACAAATAAGCGAGGATCCCATAATATCAGGAAAGGTTAGGAGAGCAGCAGAGCATGTTATATTATATTGACAGCTCAGTTGAAATTGAGCTGCCTTTTGGATTGAATTTGGAACGCGGGCAAGGAATTGGCTGGTAAATAAGTAATGAGTTTTACTCGCCAGTGTCCGTATATCAACAGGGTTGCCGTGGGTAAGCGTAACAGAGCTCGAGCAGAATTTGGAAGGTTTGCTTGCACCTTGGATTCCTCTAAAGGTGTCTTGGCACCTGCAGTGGGTGTATTCCTGAACAGCTCTCCAAGGTCTGTAACCTGCCAACTGATTCTCTCAGGTGGAAACCAGGCACGGTATCAAGTGTAAACCTGCAAGATGAGGCTAAAATAGGGATATAAAACACAAGCTCAGAGAAGAGAAGGGCTTTTGTCTAAAGACTCGATGATATCTATTTTATTTAAACACACCATTTCAATTCAACACCTCATTTTGACATACTCTCTTTAAGCACTGGAAAAGGCTTCTGAAACCTTTGTTATCAGTAAAAGGCTCCTATTGTTTTCCATGGCCTTTTGAGAAGACCATTTGCCAGAAGGAAAAAAAAGTCAAGAAGCTTGATGGAAAATGTATCCGTGTTTGCACCAAAAGTGTCTGTATGCTGGGGGGGGTTGTGTGGGAAATTCTCATGAAAATTCTGACGTGCTCTGTGCAGTGGTTTGGTTGCAGAAGTTCTGAAGCTTGGAACAAAAAGCAGTTCTTGGGGTCTTTTGTTGTCAGTCAGCACACGCTGAGGTTTGAGTGGAGACAAGAAATTAGATTTTTCCTAAGTAAAGCCTTGGAAAAACTGTCATATTTCTTTGACAGCATCCAAGTACTGAACCTCTCACTAGAGATATTGAAATAATATCTGTCCTTGTATTTGCAATGTCTGGTCTGAAAAGATGGCAAAATAGGGGAGCAGAGAAAGGCCAGGTGCAGAAGGCCCTTTATCACCCTACTTTCCTTTTCTTCGTTTGCAGATTACATACAAGGCCGTTGGGTCTCTGGATCCCAGTGCTGACCTGTCCAGCCAAAGAGGGAAAGTCTTCAAACTAAGGAATGAAACACATCACCTCTTTGTAGGATTATACCCAGGGACTACATATTCATTCACCATCAAAGCCAGCACAGTCAAGGGCTTTGGGCCACCCATCACAACACGGATTGCGACCAAGATTTCAGGTACTGCTTTGGAGAAGAATTAAAAAACCCCTTTCTAGAGCTTTGCTTTCTAGATAAACAGCTGATGCATGAACCAGTAAAAAGCTGTTCAGCTTAATGTCTCTCTACAAGTTCCATAGGGCATGTTTTTAAAGCAGCCACAATCCAGTATCTGTGTTTCTTTGGGTTACAAACGCAGTGGTTAATTTGTGGATATCTTAAATATACACAAATATTTTTGGGGGGCATTTTAAATGAGAACCTTCATTAGTACTGGAAAGGAACTACCCCTGTAATAAGTGTTAGTATTTTCTGCGTGGCTGGGGAAGCTCCTTCGATAACGTGACTTTTATTTTCAGAATGCACTAAAATGGATGTAATGAAGTAATTGAATTAATAGTACAAGGAGGCTAAAAATAAAGGAGGAAAGCTGGTTTAATGTTGTTTTTCTGAGGGAGGGCAGAGGGGCGGGGCTTGAGGTAGGCAGACAAGTATGTGAAAGGCACTAAAATCAGAAGGCATTGCAAAGAGAAGGTGCCTGTGTCTCTAGGAATAAAAGGAAACGGGCTAGCTATGAAAAACAGAGATGGATAAAGGGTTGGGAAAGATGGCATTGGGCAGACATATGTAGATTTTACCATTTAATTGATAGCACTAAAATAGGTTCTCTAACAGAGTTTAAAATTGCCTTTTTTGGCAACACCTTATTTCTTCAGTAAAGCCAAAATTAACATTGGTTTGTTGTTCTCTTTTTTTTTTCCTTCCATCTTCCGGCGAGTAGGCACAGACACCATGCAGGCATTAGGGTAGTATCTGGCATTAGATTATCTCTTGGTCAGTCCTATGCGGGTAATTTGGAAATCACTGTTAAACTTGCTTTAAGAGGCAGTCCTGAGGTTAGGTGGGAGAAGAAGGATTTTTGCATTGACTGGAACGTCCTTGCAAGGCTATATTTATTTAAAAATGAAAAGACACCTATGCTGTAGCAATGTACGAGTGTTTATGTTTATAAGGGTGGACATGTTTGTGTAAGTCTTAATTAAATGGCAGAATTCCTGAGGACTTCTCTTTGGGCAGGACTGGGATCTAGCAAAATAGGTATTAAATTGATGACCAGTGCTTGCTATTTTAGAGAGGTCACTGCCAGTTGTAATTTTAATGTGGTACCTACCACCCAACTGTTCCATGTTGAGTACACAAGAAAACTACTGTATCTTATTTCAGTGTCTCCTGACTAATACAGATTGCTCTGATTACTGAGCTATACCATTAGCTAGTCCTGCCAAGACCTGGGTTTCTTGCATTTGCTTCTTAACTCTCTGGTGTCTGAAAGGAAGAGTGTAAATTCTCTGTGGCACGTGCAGTGTTTTACACAGAAGATCACTAACCAGGTCTCCCATACAGCCAGGAGGAGACACCTGAGCTAGCGAACATATCGTGAGCAATTTAATTTAGCAGCCCCAGCACAGTTAGGCTAGAAGAAGCCACCTCAAGGGAGGATGATGGAACCTGCAGAGGCAGAGCCCAGTGTCAAACTGGCCCTGCAACCTCTCTGTGTCTTGCTGTGGCACCATTCCCTCCGGCCAGGGCAGGTGCTGAACAGTTCTCATGTGGCACCTCCAGTAAGTACAATGTACTCTGGGACAGAAGAATGCTGTTGATGTGCATCAGCTTTAAATGACTTGCTCTGCTGCTTCCCCTTGATGCTGAGCACTGTTTCCAGAGACATTCTCCATAAGAAGTTGGCATTCATTCTGAACCCATCGCCAGCTTATAGACGGGGGAAGTCAGTAGCTGAGCTGATAATAGCAACCACCATTCTTGACAGTTTTCAGGCATTTAGATAAAAATCCTGATTGTAAACAGGATTACAGTGGAAATTGCTGTGAGAGGATTAAATATTGGACCCCTGCAATGCAGCTTGCCCTTGTGAGTTGCAGATGAACTGTTTGAATTCTTCTGTTTGCTTTATACTTTAAAGATATCTCAACAAAACTTGCATCCTAAGAATAAATTTGATGCTGCTCTGATCTCGTGATCAGTTCTTCCACAGTGAAAATTATGCCCCAAACAGATATCTGCTATTGGGGAAGGGAGAAGTAGCACAATAAGTAGAATATGTTTCCTCAGTAAGCACATTCATGAAGGGACCCTAATAGGAGATAACAAAGCAGAACTAGAAACTGTGTTTTGTCTGACTGTAAATATTGGGTAGTTTTCCATGTTGCTGTGAGGAACACACCAGTGAAGCGATGGGGATACTGTGCTGGGTGCTGCCTGAGCCTGCCACTGGCAGCTGTGCAGTTGCCTGTTGATTCGACATCACTAAAGCACTGGGGTAAAATGCCATGGTTTTGAGGACTAAAATAACCTGGCAAATTCATGCTCCTCTTTTCTCATGCTTTTATGTTTCATAACACGCCCTCCAGTTGGCAAGGAGACACAGCTTAAGTCTACTTATTAAAAACTTATATCTAAGATGTGGGAGGTCTAATCCAGTGACCGGAAGAATGGACAGGAACCAGGTTTCCTGGGTGCTAGTGTTAGCTCTGCCACCAATTCACTCATCTTGGGTGGTAGCTTTTAAGTTCTGTGCAGTTTTCTTTCTTCACCTTTAGAATTGAAGGAATGTTCCCATCTCAAAGGATTACTAAGTCTTAGAAATTCAAGACAGGAGTTTCAAAGCCAGCTTGAGGATTTGGGTGTCCGATTCCTGTTTAATTTTAATAGGAAAAGAGTGTACAAATATATAAGACGTTTTGACAATTTTGCTCATAACATTGGGAAGTATTTTGATATTTCATTTGAGAAATGTTAAACGGTCTCCAAGAAATGTTAATATTACGTTGCCATCACTACCAGAGGCAGTAGCTAGTATATAACTGTTGGCTCTTTGTTCTGCTGTAGCACCATCGATGCCAGAATATGACACAGACTCCCCCCTGAACGAGACTGACACAACCATCACCGTCATGCTGAAACCCGCTCAGTCGCGGGGAGCACCTGTCAGGTAGGTGTTTTGTCTTCTCTTCTCACAGCTCTCCCCACTCCTCCCCAGGCTTCTCACGCCTCTCTCATTCTCCTCTGATAATGTAGCTGCTGAAAGCGAGCGCTGGGTAAAAAGCCAGCTCTGCTGTTGATTCTGCCTTTCAGTCTGCTTTTAGAAACACCTCAACCTACCTGCCTCCTGCTGTTAACCTCCAGGAAGGGTTACTGATGGTGCATGGGATTATTACCCTTTCAGCATCTCTTCAAGTGCCTTTGCAGCCCTGGAGCCCAGCAGCACGTGCAGCTGCTTGCTGTGACGTTGTGAATTGTCACCCTGCAAAGGTGGAGGGGACTTCAGGTCTCTGTCTTCTGCCCTCTCGTCCGTGATGGGCAAGATCCTTCTGTAGCTATCATTTGAATACCCCAGCTCTCTTTAATTCTTGCAGATGTGTCATTCAGGTTCTGGATCTCACTCACTCCTCACACCTTCATTTTATAATCCAGCTGTTGCTTCTGGGATGGTTGTGGAATGAAGTAGTAGTTTCACGCAGAAAAGATGAACTCTGGTTTAGTGAGGCTTTCTCACTTGTAAACAAGCAGTTTCAACTTGTAGGGTATTTAGGAGCAGGGAGCTTCACAGGTACCCAGTGAATAGAGCGAGGACCTTGCAAGAAAACATTTCTGACTGTCTCTGAGCTGGATCCCGTTCTTAATGATGAGATGCTGAAATGGGACACTCAACTTCAGATCGCTCTCTGACTGTGGAAATGTGCCTTACAGAGGTCCGTATGGCATTGCTGTCTTCCAGTCTAGGGGGGTTTGTACGTGGTGAAAAGTGCCAGTGTGGTTGAACAAACTTCCCTTCTGAGCAGGCACTGCCTTATCTGTCCCTGGCAGAGGTGCCAGTTGGTCCTTGCCCCTGCCAGTTGCCTCAACCAAGAACACAAATTAGAATCGCATATGATAAAACCAGTGACTGCTGCTTTGCAGAGGTATCCAGCAGACACTACCTCCCTTCAGGCTTTTACCTCCACTTTTCACAAAAGACTTACGAATTTTTTCCTTTGGGGTGGTATTTTAAAACCCATAGTCCCATCTTTCGAAGTGACTTGGGTTGCTGCACCCCACTGACAGGTTCTTCGTGCTTTGGAAGGATGCCCCACTAAGAATTCAGGAGCAAATTGTTCAGATGTAAACTACCTGATTCAATGAAATACCCTGTATCAGCTGGTAGTCCACTCTACATCACAGCTATCTCCCAAATTGCATCGATACTCTCAAGCAAAAAAATCTGCTCTTCAAGACTTAGCACCATCCCTTTTCTAGTTTTTCTGAGTAATGTATTTTAAAGTTTCCCTTTCAATCTCTGGTACTCCATATGAGCAAATTTAGGAGCTTATTTTCTAAGTCCTTTAGGGATGTTTTCCTGTTGGAAAAGAGCAGTAAAATCACACAGCTCAGTTTTGTTTTATTTCTTTATATGAGGGAACATTCCTGTATCTCATTTTACCACCTGCTGTCTTAAAAGTGTTGCTATTTTGTCTTTTTATTGAAAAGTCTTGTGATTTTTCTCTAAGCCAATTTACTATACTTTAACTGCATTCAGTGAATAATGTCTTTGCCAGCAAATGCTTCAGTTACAAAAAATTTGGTAGAGATTTTTAGGAATTTTCACCCTGTTTTCTGTAATTGCATTGTAGCCTATTCTCCAGACATTTGCAGAGAGTGCAATATTTTCATGCCACATCTTAGTGATAAGATTGCTTCCTATTATGAGCCCATTTCATGGTCTTAACAGGCATGTGTATAACAACTAGAATGGACAGAGGGTGGGGGAAAGGGGTGTTGGGGAGAATTTTGGCTTTTTATCAAGAGTAGATAATACTCAGCCTCAGAAAGTTTGAGTTCCTTTCTCTGTATAGCCATCTAGACTGTTGATAGTCTAGCCTCAACAAATCCAGGTATTTCGACCTTAGATTTTCCCAAACTCTTTCTTTTTCTTTCCATCTGCTGGGCACACTCTGCAATACCTGTGAATTCTCTTGAAACACCATGTCCAAAAGCAGGTAGCGTTCCCTTGGAGGCCTCAACATCACCCATCAGATAGCAGAATAACATATTGTGAACTGCTTGTAACACTCTTAACACACAAGAATTGAGGTGGTTTTTTCGCCTTGGTGTTTTGTTGGGGTTTTTTTTTGTACTCAAGCTGAGATCCAGTATATCCTCTTGGTTATTGGCTGGTTAGTTCTACCTTTTGGTTGCGTGTGGTTTAGAAGTACAGTATTTTCCACTCCTCTCTATTTAATGGGATAACATTTATTTTCAAAATGCTTTAAAATTCTGCTTTGAGCTTAAATGATTTCGAGCCCCACTTAATCTGATGCCATCCTCTGTTCAGTTACTGAAGGCATTAATGCAAACACAGAGTTGAGGCAAGTGATGGAGAAATCTCCACGTGCGGCAGCGAGGCGCTGCGGGGGTCACTGGAGGGGACCCCACATGATGCAGCGTCGCTGGTACGATGCCTGGTTTGGCCTCCCTTGTAGACATCATCATGCTTTCCTAGATCACTTCCCTTTTGCACGCTCACCTTTCACATCCTGAAGAGATGGGTCTGAAAAGGTCCTTGAAAGCCATCTGAAAGAGATCTTTCCTCACCCTTTCTTATAAACCCTCTGATATTCCGGTGTTTCACTATGCAGCAAAAGGTTGATCCCTCATCTTATCAACCTGACAGTTTCTGCTCTTGAGTGCTCGGGGCTTTTATTACAGTCCTTCCAGACTGTAAAGATGAAAAAAAAAAATAATTATACAGTAATTATTTTTAATATTTCCTCTTGTATGCTGGAGAACATGAGTTGGAGTATGTGTAGGGGTGTGACTGTAAACTAGATGGAGTATGGTCTGCAAGAGCAAGTTTAGAGTAATATTGGATAATATTTAAAATAAGATTCATTGTCTTTCCATTCATCTGAAATGCAAGTACACCAAATCCAAAGTCACTTTCGACATTAAGACATTTCTGATGTTCCCCAGTGCTCATGATGAATAACTTAAATGAGGTTGTTTATAAAACTAACCGTCATGAACTCGACATCGTTAACGATCTATAGATAACAATGAAGATGTTTTCATATGAACTAGTAGGAATAATGTAAACTTAGATATTATTTGATCTATTTTGTCCTGTTGCTAAAAGAAAGACGAAGCCTCAGCAAGCATAAATATTCTCCCTTGTGGCACAGGCATTTCATTCTTCCCTTTATTTTCCATAGTATAACCTGCAGAGCTTGCCACCACGTTGTCCTTTAAAAATAACTTTTAGGTGTTCTTATATCAATCTAAAGCCTGTGAATGGAGCTATGATTGATTTGCTGAAGACTGACATTCATCTATAATAGATTCAGAAAAGGAAAGAAGAATGCAAGTGTTCTCAATCTTTACTCCTCAACCCTTTCCCGAAAATCTCCAATGTGATTTTGAGGATAATTCTGCCTTTGAATCTGTTACTGTCAGGAGGGCTGAGTCAGTCCTTCATAGATTATTCACATATGACATCTTTAGACCTCTATTTGAGAATTTATATCCCATTCACTGCTTGAAAATATCACCGTGAGGGATTTTATCTACATGCCATGTCCACTGGGCTGGTTTTTGTGTGTTGGGTATTTGAAAGTCCATCTGGTTTATTAACGTGTGGTTGGTTCTTTCAATCTACCTATACTACTATTATGGAGAAAATCAAATTTCCAGAGCAGGTATTAGTTTTGAGGATTTCAGAGTTTAAATAAATGCTCCCCTTAGGTGTGATTGCCTTGTCGATACACTGCTCTATGCATCGGATCTGTAGGACACTGTAGAAGGACATTAGAGAAGAGTCTGCAACTATTTACACACAGAGTTACACACAGAATTATCAGAGAGGCTGAAATAGACCTCTGAGATCATCAAGTCCAGCCTAAGACCTGACACCACACCACCTAGCTAGAGCATGTCACTAAGTGCCACATCCAGCCTTTCCTTAAACACCACAAGGGATGGCGACTCCACCACCTCCCCCGGCAGGCCATTCCAGTGTCTATTTGGGGGGGTTCAGACAACTGAGAGAACTTTTGAGGACTTTTTAGTTTGAAAAAGATGGATTTAATCTCCCCGTCTTCCTGGAGTTCCCTGAGGTGTATCAGTAAATAATCTGTCATGTGTTTTGTGTCTGCCTGACACAGGACGGTCTGTAGGCACTTCCATGGTGAGGAAGGAAGGATAAGTTTGTTAACGTACATCTTAAAGGAAATAAGTAAATCTAAATAGGAGAATGAGAGTTTAAAGATTTTAAATATATTTAGAAGATTTTAAATAAGTTTAGAAACAAATATGTTCATATCATTAGCCAGCCAGTAGGAGAAATTAAGTTATATGGACCAAGCCCTATGTTATTCTTGAGTGTTATCATCTGATTCTTGGTCTCCCAAGCATGAAATAAAGGAAGGATTTTTGGTTTACATGATGCTAAACAAATTAAGAGAAACCAGCTGTAGTATTTTTTTAACAGAGCACTTAAGAACAGTGGGTTTTTTCTAGTTTTATGCTCAAGCTATTCTCCATGCAAACAGTCCCATGTGATCTATCTATGTACTTAAGTGTTCCTACTTAAGGAGCGTTAAGTACGTTAAGGAGCGTTATTGCTTCCATTTTATGTTGGAGAAGTGAAACTTTGCCTAGATAAAGCTTGCCTTCCGTTTCAGTCTGCAACAAAGTAGAAATTGAGAACCTGTAGAGCCACAGGCTGTAACTGTAAGGTCCAGATAATTCTCTCTTTTTTTTTTTTTTTTTTTTCTTGTCATTTCAGGCATCATTTGTTCATCCTGAGCTTACCTTTCCTAGATTCCTCTTACTAGTATCATAGAATACCAGGTTGGAAAGGACCTCAAGGATCATCTGGTCCAACCTTTCTTGAGAAAAGCACAGTCAGTCTTACTTTGGTTTCAGTTCTAATGCACAGTACTCCTTGCTATCATTACAAAGCAGTTGTCTGCAAGCCTAGTGACCTTGTCTCTGTGGTGGAGGAGGAATGAGACAAGAAGCCATAAACATGCAAAATTTGCTGGGGTTTTTATTCTGTTTTACAGATGGTAGCCTTGGTGTATAGATCCCTATAGCTACATAGGGAGCAATGCTGTTCAGCTTGCCGCTTTGCAACTGCTTAGTGGCATCATGTGAGCATGCCTCAGGCATTGATGTTGATAATTAATTCAATAATGCCAAGAAAGGGTGGCAATTTCTTGTTCTTAGAACTCCCACGCAGCATACCTTGTGTTTGAAAATAAAGACTGGAGTCAAGGATCAGCGAAACAATAAAAAGAGGCTCTAGCGTTGAAAGCGACAAGGAGCATCACAAGTTAGCACACCCTTGCTAATTCTGCAAGTTCAGTTGCTTCAATAAGCATGTTAAAAATACCTGGAAAATAAAACTCCTGGCCTGCTTCTTCTCAACTCGTATTCAAATGTATGTGTCACGTGACTTGGCTGATTGAATACAGGGCAAACAGTCATCACATTAGATCTTTTAATTTTGTAGTATCTAATGAGGAATGAGATTATCAATCTAGGCTTCTGGTATTATATGCCTAATTATCTGTATTAATTAACATCTCCTATAATATGCCTCGGGGATATTGTTCTGAAATCTTTCAAGCTGGGTTTCCCCTGCATGGCATTCTGCCTTTCATTTAGGCAAGAGTTTTGAAGGTAAATGAATGAGCTTCTTTCCTCTAAAAGATAAACCAGATCTACTTTAACTGTGTGTGAATGTGAGAGAATGGAAATGAGAATTTGGGTGAAACTTGGGGACTAACGGCAGCGTGCTGTTTGTTATACTGAAAAAGGAACGGAATAGAGTTGCACAGTAAGCATTTGTAAGCTTGGCCTCACACCAGTGTGTCCAAAGCCTGGTGAGCTGACCAGAGCACTGAAAGCCTGAGCATACTCTTCCATTTCAGCTGGAGTCATGGGTTAGATCATACATGATAACTTCACTGGTACTTGAAGTTATTCTGAGTCTTAGTAATTCTTTGCCTGCTGTATCAGGAAAGAAGCATAATGGGGATACAGGGAGGTATCAGGATGCAAAGTGACAACCGTAAGTATCAGGAAGAAATATTTGGTCTTTTGTGTAGCACAGCACAATTAGTTGAATGGGTGTTTCAAGTTTTTTTAGTTTCCCCTGCATAGTCAGGTGTTGGCCCTAAAAAAGGAGGATAAGGGGCATTTTGGGTCAATTGTCAAACCTGGTACAGGAAATGCATTTTCTTCCTGGATCATCACACTGTTCATCTGAGAATACTGTCCCTTAAAAGGTGATAAAATTGCCATTGCCCATTTATCAGCCATCAGAAGCAGCTGTTCTCTGAGCAGGGATGAGCTGCTGTGGCTTACTAACCACTCCACAGAGAGCTTGGCCAGTAGACAGAAATGGGAGAGGAAACCATAACATTTGCATTTATTTTAATGATAATATTTTAACAATCAGATTGCACGTGGAGCCAATTCTTTTGTGTCAAGCAGCATTTTATTAGCTCTACAGTGAAGCTTTTGCTAATGCTTTTTGGTGTTTAGGAAGGCCTGAAGATACTGAGAGTTGGGGAGTGAATGTTTTCGCATAAATCTTTTATGCTGAGTAAACTGCCAGATTAAATTCCAGCAATCAAAAGGTTAATGAAGTCTGAACTTTAAGCTGAGAATCACAAACTGATGGCCATTTTCTCACATCAAGCTGTCAGCCAGTAAGATGAGGGAACAGGAGAAAATTCTATGGTTGCCAGTTTGAAGGTTGGGGTTTTTTTTTTCCCAAGACACTTCTTTGCTTCACAGCTCTCAGAGCCAATATGCCCCTTCCTTGTTACCACAGAATAAAAGGATAATAGCAAACCACGTAAAAGATCTTAAAAACCAGAAACTCTGAATTACTCGAGGCATACGGCCAAGCCTCTTTTGCCTGTGAGAGCCCTTGGATCAGACCCTTCAGTGGGATGAACGGAACCTGACCACAGCTACTCAGGGTCAGAGCAGCCCCCAGGAAGGAGCTTGGCTCTTTTTGCAGATCACAGGATGATTTACCTAATTGAAGCAGCTCCTTAAGGTACTTAAAATGAGATGGGATGAATCCAGGCACAAGTTCCTGGCAAATGTCCACCCCTCAGAAGCAGCACATGAGCTTTATCCAGCCAGCAGTCCCTGTACCAGGAGTGAGGATGAGGAGTTCAGAGGGTGAGGGGGCTCCTCCTGTGGCAGGAGATGTTTACACATGCAGGTACCCCTCGACGTGTCTGTAATAACACAGAAACACCGTAAAAGGGAAGATGAGTAAGCTCTGCTTTGCTGTTGCAGACTAAGGCATTTCAGGATTTAATTATACTACAGGTATATAAATTCCGGAAACATGCTAATGCTCCCGTGATTAAAATTATAGAGGGCCTAATTGAAAAAGCATAAACCAAATTGAAGAATTCCTAATTATAGTTTGCTTTGAGGTGTTAATTTCCTCCATAATGAATGCATAATTTCTTGGAACTAGAAAAAGGGATTGCTGCACCAGTGCGTGGGCTGCAGATGGAATGAGGGGATTACCATAAATGCAGCCAGACAATTCCAAAGACTAACCCTCTGCAGCCATGATGCTGTTCTGCCCCGCTGTGATTTCAGCTCTCCTTGCACAGCGCTTTGCCGGAGCAAGAGGTGGGAGGTGGGGAGGGGTTTGCTTACTGTGCAAAAGGAAGGGGAAATAGGACTGGTTGAACTACAGGTAGTCGTGGTGCAAAAGAGGAAGGCGAGGAGAAAGGCAGAGCGTGGTATTTCCAGTGGAAAGGTCCAACAGCAGAAGGTGAAGGAAGGCCAACTTCCTTCACTTGTCACCCACCCTAAGTAACGGCCAGGAACTAATGTTGATGCAGGTTGAGGGTTTTTTTCTGCCAAAGGCTACACTCTTGTCTTTAATGTTTTCTCTTCTATGAAAAATACTCTTAGTTTGGAGGGGAGTTGGTGATCTCCAGGATTATCAGACACAACCTTCTAATGGTTAGATCTCCCCCATTGCTACTGTGGTGGAGGTAAGAGGTGTTCACAGATGATGACAGACTAGCTGCAAATCGATGCGGAGAAGTCCTTGCCCTTGGGACTTTCCTTCTCCCCATTCTCCAGACTCAATTTTCCTTCCTTCTGGGACAGGAGGTGCTGTAGTGAAGGCACCATTTAAGACCTCTCCCTGGTGTCAGAAGCGTGATCACTGTGAACTTTCTGAAAAGCACACTGCCCAAAATCTGGCTGATACTTCTGCAGCTTCGGGTGCTGAAAATCTGTATTACCCTTACTTAGGAGAATCCATCTTCCTATTGCACGTTGATGATGTAACGGAGTGGATGGTTACCTGACCATGTAGGTCTTGTCGTTTCTCTTGAGGTTAGAAACAGAGCAGGTTCTCCCTTTTCATCTGTGTTTTTCTTAGCCTTTTAGTTATAGAACCACCAAACACACCCAAACCCAACAAGAATATTTTTCTAGTGTTTGTTCTTAAAAAAAGACATCGGATTTCTGTGTGCGGATTTTCCCTCTACAGTTTGGTAGCTATGGTGGTGGTTTGAAATCCAAACTGGATTATTGCTGCATCCAAATAGACCCAATTTAATGGAAGCTATTGGAAATTCCCCCATTAATTCTGACTGAGAATATCTGCAAATATACCCATCCCCCTCTGCAAGCTACTGCTTCTATGAGGGACATGGCAGAAGGTATTG
>JAAGNO010006747.1:5000-34529 GCA_033439905.1 Ceryle rudis | reverse complement strand
TCCTTCCTTCCTTCCTTCCTTCCTTCCTTCCTTCCTTCCTTCCTTCCTTCCTTCCTTCCTTCCTTCCTTCCTTTTGTGGGAAGTTTGTTGCTGTCCCCATTTTGGAAGGAAAATCTCCTGCAGGTGGGCATACTCTGTCCAGTGCATTTCCAACCATCTCCCATGCTGGTTTTGGGGCATGTCTGCCTGGGCAGCTTGCTTCCCCATCCTGCATCCCCTGTGGTGGAATTTATCCCTCCCTGCAGAGGGTGGTGGAGCTGCAGCAGGCAAATTTGGGGTGCTACAGCCCCATGACTGCTGGCTTATGTCCACCCTGGAGCAGCAGAGGAACCGAACTTGGTTCTGTTTTGTCCTTATGGTAACATATACTTCCCTGTGTCCTTCCTTTACATGGCTTGATCTACCCACTGTGCAAATGCAATTATCCCAACTCTTTTCCCCCTCCTCCTCCAGCTGGTTCTTGCCCTCTGGTGAATTTTGCATTGTGCCCTGAATGCTGGCAACCAAAGTGAATAACAATAAAATATGCTAGCTGGGTGAGGTTTTGGGTTTTTTTTAATATATATATTTTTTATTTTATTATTATTCTAGATTACTTTTTCCATTGGGGGCTCCCTTGTCACGGCTGCAGACAGAGCAGAGTGCATATGGATATGAGTGGCGGTGAGAGCTAGTGGGGAGTGCAGGCAATCCAAACCCAGCCTGCTGATGCCGTTTTTTGCTTGACAGCTAATTTCCATTTTTCAGTATCAGGGGGTCTGCTCCAGTAATTGGCATGCAGATTGTGTCTGATGGGCCTGTTAGACACGAGAAAAGACTCTGCTAGTTAGAATAAGCCAACCCCAGGCTGATGGATGGGGTGTAAGGAGGTCATAGCGAGAGAGAATATACTGGTGCCCATGTGCATGCACACACCTACGAAATCTCACATTTTGTGCCCTCCCCCCAATCCTACTTTCTTTATCCAGCAAAACCTAATCTATCATATTTCATTGAGACAAATCCTGCTCCATTTCTCTCTCTTTCCTTTTTCCCTTTAAGGGAAATGTGATGGAACCTACTCCTGGATTTAATAAGAAGATGGTGTGGCGTAGCAGGAATTAAAGCCGTGCCATGCTTCATTAGCAGCTGGGGATCACACAGAGCTGGCCCAGATGTTAATTACACCTTGGGAATTAATTGGTATAAGGTGTTCCTCTCCTCCATCATCTGTAATATGGTGAGCATACAAAGATTTCTGGAAGCAGAGACCACTGGGTGGGTGTCTGTCTCCCCTCCTCAGCCTGTTCAGTGCTGTACATGACCAAGGGACACAGACTGACTTTGAAATCTTGAAGCCACCTTCATTGCCATCTTCTTGGTGCCTAAAGACCTACAGATATTTTTTCCTCTTTTGCTCCTTGTGCCTCTCTTCCACAAACTTTCTCTCCAGATGCTGGGGAAAAGCAGGTCCAGGTGCTCTCACCACAGCGAGTGTGACAGCCTACACTAATGTGTGGCATGATCAGCCCATGCTCCTGTGTGACATGGTCAGTCTGTGCTCCTGTGTTTGCCCTTCTCTTCCAGGCATTCCAATGGCAATGCTCCCAGCTTGCAACAGAAATCCTCCTTGCTGTTTGCTGTGGGCATGGCCTGAGATTTTGTGCTGCCCACAGCGGTCCTCAGAGTTTTGGGGGTCTTCTCTTGACATTGGTGATGCTCTTCATCTCGAGACCCTAACCCTAACCCTAACCCTTGAGGCATCAGCAACTTGATGCACTTTTATTTTGCCAGCAAAGATCATTAACAAATGAGACCCCGTAGCATCACCAGAGAGCAACACTTCATTGCTATTTCATTCCCTTGGAGCTGTGCTGCTTTGGATCCTGCGTTTCCCACCACCTTCTCTCTGAAAGCAAAGGCCCTGTAGGTTCAGCCACTGCCTTAGACTATACCTGGGCAGTCTCAGAATGTTCTCACCAGTGATTACAGCAGATACTTTGTTTTTGCCAGTGTGTTCCTTTCAAATGCCCTTTTTTCCTCTGTTTTATGTGCAAACCACCCTATACATTCCCTGTTGACACCAACTGAAATGCAAAAGGTTGCACAGATCAAAGCATTTCAGGAGGTAATGCTCAGGACTAGCTCTGTCCACCCTGCTTTGAACTTGTGGGTAAATTCTGGCTCAGCTCTGGGCATGCAGAACTTTTGAGCTATGCACAAGTAATTTCAGTAGCAGATCCAAGCTGCTTCATATCTCACACTGTCTATGTACCCACACATATGTCCTGGAGCCCCCTCCAGTGCCTGCTCACCATCACACACGTCCTCTTGGCCAGATGTGCTGGCTATGCACTGGGCTGGCCAGATCCACGAGCAGGTGTGCAGTGCCATGGGACACGCGAGTGGTGATGCAGGATCACTTCTGCATGGAGATGCTGCCATTCCAACCCGAGGCTCTGCGGCTCCACTAAAATTGCACAGGGTGATGGGGAGTAGTAGGCACTGCCCAGGGGACCAGCCTTCCTTTTGATAGTCCCCAGCAGAGGGCAATAGAAGCAAATGTAAGAGACAAGACCTTGCAAGTGATGTGCAAGAGGAAGCAGTTTTCAAGGCAGAGCGACCTACAAGCAGAGAGGTGTAGAAGCAGAGTTATGTGCAAACGGGAGCGGTGTGCGAGTGGGCAGTGTACAGATGGAATGCTGCACAGGGGGAGCGGTGCTTGGGAGGGTCTTGAGAAGGAGGTCAAACCAAAACAGAGCAATTCAAGGATATTTGGTAGGAGTTAAACAATGCTTTCAGAAACCCAAAACCAATAGTATTGGGTTTGGATGGAGAAGAAAGACACTTTTGTTTAAACTTTCTTGATTTTAGGTCAGTTTTTAAATGAAAAGTGCTGCTGTGACAGGCTTGGATGAGCACCTCCGGTGAATGGTGCTGGACGGAAAGACTGAGAGTTCTCAGCACCCATTATGTTCCATCCAGGCAATTTGTGCAACTGACCTGAACTTAGTTTCTGGGTCTCCTTCTGGATGCTCTGGTCTCTTGGAAATCAAATTCTGCCATAGACACATGTGCCTGGAGACTTTGGGTGCTGACCTGCACCCTCACCAGTGGGATGTGCTGGGCCGGGGGTCATGCTGCTTGCAGGCTCCATTCTGCTGTACAAAGGGAAAACCACAGGGAACGTGGGGGGTGGAGGGTGGGAGGGTGCAGGGAAGGGGGGAAGCAGCAGGGAAGAGGCAGGCCGAGCATGCCTTCTGCCTCCCTGCTGCTGGACCAGTTTGGGCAAGAGCCTCTGCCCCACTGCATTACTGCTCTCTGCATGCTCCTGCCTGGCTTTTTGGGTGTTTACATGCAGGTTTCCTACATATGGGTTTTCTGCCTTTTTTTTGTCCCAAGCTGCTTGGAATTACAAAGGGATGTTTTAGCAAGGAAAGGTTTCCATGGCAGAAGCATGATCCCACAGCTGCCCTCCCAGCCAGGACCCAGCACAGACAATGCAGGGAAGTCTTTCCTGTCAGTATTCCCACCTGGGTGCAGAACTGAGACCTGGTCTTTTGGGGAAAAAAATGCAATTATTTGAAAAGGAAAGGCAAAATCCATGTGTCAGGGAGCTCTGAGTGCTGGTGAGCAGCACCCTGCCTGGATGCAGGGTGCCCAGAAAGGTCAGATATCCCATCAAGCAGCTGGGGAGATTATTTGGGCAGAGACTCACACCATGGTGCTGCTGCTGCAGTGTGGGGCTGGAGGCAAAGCCTTGGGGAAATGGGCTTTTTGAGGGGAGTCTGCGGTAGGTCTTTTGTTGAGATGCTGCTGCTTGGAGAGGGCCCAACTGGACTCCAGCCCTGAAGGAGAAGAATGAAGGGGCTTCACCACCTTTTCTTTGCAGTGCCAATCTGCCTCATTAAACCCCTCCTTGCTGAGACAAGCAAGGTGCAATCTCCCCATCTCTCCATCATCTCCCCATCTGCCTCCTCTCCTGCCACGCTTCCAGATGCTCCTTATCTCCTCTCACCTTCCCCGTGAACGCAGTGTGATTCTCCCGCTCCCCTGGCTGGAGGCAGAGACGGCTGCCCGCGCCGAGACTCTCTACCTGTGATCTGCCCGGCTCTTATCTGCCGCCGGGAGTTTTGATTCAGCCCCTGTCTCAAAGTCAAATGGATTTCTGGCAGGGCGAGCATGGCAAAGGTCGGTGTCAGGGAGGCATGCAGGGGACCGCACTCTCCCGCTCCGCCCCACTTGAGCCAATTCTCCAGTTAGCGCCTATCCCCATTTATTCTCCAACATTATCAATTACATTTGGATTATTATTACTCATTCAAACCAAAGTGAGTCGCAGACAGCTATTTCCTAATGGGGAAATGTTACAGGCAACTTATTAACGAACAATGCATCATTAAGGGGGGAGAGCTTCAAAGGCTCATAAATGCATTTCAAAGGACACAATGCAAGCGGAGCCTGCAATCGCATATCTGGGGGACATGGGCAAAATTTGTGACAAGGAATATACTGGGCCCAATGTAATTAACTAATTCTCGATCAAAGGGGTTTTAGAACTGAATGGTCAGGGAATTCAATTATGGGTTTCCTAATGAACCACTGTGTGCCAAGGCAGGGGAATGTTTTCTCCTGGAAAAGCAGGGCTGAGGATCAGGGCTAGGATTTTCAGGGATGTATAGGGAGAGAAGCATCAGAAAAGCTCATCTTGGGTGGATTTAGCACAGGGGGACAGAGCGATGCACCGTGGAGGGAGGCACCGTACAGGTCCCCTGTGACAACTGTCTGTCCCAGAGATGGCTCACATAGTGGGACTTGTTCACCCTGCATCTGATTTTTGGCAGAATGTCACCTCTTTTGAAGACAAGGCTGGTAAAAGAGGCTGGGCGATGAAGCTCCCTGGGAGGGCAGAATGGCTGCCCTGGGGCTGGCACTGCCTGACCCCTGTCCTAGAAAACATAGGCAAAGGAGGTTTCACCCTCTGCCATCTGAATCCTGCCTCTGGTAAAAATAATGTCATTCTCTGTTATGAAAGGAGCATCTTCTAGTCCTCCACTAGTTTCTCTTATTATAGAAAGTTGGTTTGCTCACTTTACAAAGGGAAATGTATTATGAATTTTCCCTTCATTCTCCTCCTTTTTTTTCCCTGAGTTTAACAACTGATTTGTGTGTTGCATGAAAGTAACACAGTTCTTTAGATGCATTTTCTATTTTATTTTCTTTCATTCAAAAATATGTCAGTAATCTTTTTGTTAACATGAAAGATAAAGGATTAGTAATGCAAGATGCAGTTTTCTTGTAACCTTCTTGAAAGCAGACTATAGTTTCTTATCTGGCTCTAACATTCATTTTCCTGAAAAAAAAAAAAAAGGACTTCTTAAAACGAAATAAACTATATTCGATTCAGACGAGCAGTGTTAGCAAAGAAATTTATTGGAGCTGGCAGAGAGGAGCAGCTGTACAGAAGTCCCTCATTCGCAGCACTGACCACCCTTCCAAGAACACAGCATACACACACGTACATGTGTGCACACACATGAATAGTCAGCATGGAAAATGCTGCACCAGAGAGAAAGCACTGTGACCAAGCCTTGTGTTGAAATCATAGCATGTCCCAAGATGTGCCTGTCTGGTTGACTCCAGCAGCTGTGATGCTTGTTGCCTCAGGGACATCCAGCAGCAGGACCCTTCTGGCATGTCCTAAGCTGGAGGTGGGCCACCCATTTCCTGGGCTTGATGTTCATTGCAGATGTGCAGCGGTGTGCTGCCTGCCTGCTACCCACTGTGTGTACCACCACATCCCTTCTGAGTTTTTCTCAGAAGTACTTGTGAACTGGGGTGTCTTTTAGGGCTACAGAGGTGTTGGATGTCCCGCAAACCCTGGGTACCACAGAGGCCAAAGAGGAAACTAGTGGGATTTTATATGCTGATGATCCCTTGAGAAAGGTTTCTAATGGAGACATGTATTTGACAGAAGGTTTTCTCTGCCAGGGGTTCATGAGTCTGCCAGGTCACTGTGGTGGTCACAGGCACAACTCCAAACCATCTTATGGGCTGTGGAGCATTGCAGAGTGTCACATGTGTGGGCAGTGCCCACTGTAGCCTCCTCCCACTGATGGTCCAAGGTGTGGTGCTACAGCAATTTCCATCTCAGCATCTTCTGCTTATGGCTTATGAGCAAACAGGGTTTTGCAGCACCACCAGCTTCTGATCACACCTTACAATACCTCACCTGTCTTGGCTGAGAGCTTCCTCTCCTCCCCATTGGCTGGGGATAGGAGCTCCTGCTTTGGGCTGTGCAAGCTGGTGATGACGGACAGGAAGGAAAGATGCAGAAAAACCCCAAGGAGGGGAAAAGAGAGATGGGAATAGTGCAGGGGGCTACCAGTGACCAGCAGGTCTTTGAAAATCACCTGCTAAAGCAAAAAAAAAAAAAAAAAGAAAGAAAGAAAAAAAAAATTGATGGAGTTGATTGCTTTGTAGATGCAGAAAATGAAAGCAAACACAGGGTGAACAGGAATGGTTTTCACAACACCAAAATCCTCTGGTCAAAAAAACCCACTGTGGCAATAGCAGAAGGGGGATGCATCTCTCCAGGAGGAGAGGTGGTCCATGCGAGCGTGCTGGCTTGCTCTCCCAGCCCACCCTGCCACTGCACCAGCTGCTCTCCTGTGTCAGTTGCCTTCTTCCACCAGCCTGATGGTTCCACAAGGGTTAAATCATTATATGAAATGCTGGATTTCTATGGCAATTAGCTAATGGGTCCTCAGCATGTACTTTTCCCTTGTCAGGTGGATTTGGTTAATATTGAGTTAGCATTATAAGGAGCCGGGTATTACAAGTTTGTTTATAACCTCATTTGCAGGGAATACTTTGTTTTGCTCCAGAGAAACTTGATCTTTTCTATTGCTGAGAGAAATAATGATTTCTGTTGCATGCAATCTGGATTGCATTCTGCTCCCTTTGCAGGGCTTAACAATTAAAACAAAAGAAGGGTGTTATCTTTAGGGCTGAAATCTTCACCTTTCGTGTTTAATGGGTCTCTTGTCCTGTGCTACCGAATCTGTGGTTTCATTTGAGGAAAAGTGTGTTTTCATATCAAAGGAGGCCCCCCTCACTGACCCAGCCTTCCTTCCCCCCTCTTTGCCCCAGCACACAGGCTATTTTAATATTTCATATATTTCATAAGCTTTTATGCCTCTAAAAGAGAAGTGAATTTGTGGAGAGTTGAGCTCTCCAGAGCTGTACTTCAGAGCTGGGAAGTAATTCAGGGTGAAGCCTGTATTAATCTCAGGTGAGAGAGATATTTAAATTCAGGCTACCAGTGTGAATATAAAATGGGGATCTCTTTACAAAAATTTCAAATTGTAATATGCAAAGCTTAAAGAAAAGAAACCCCAAGGGAACAGCTTTCTTCTAGAACATTTTGTTCCAACCATCATCTCTTTACCTTTATTTTTTTTATTTAAAAACCCTCCCTTTGCCATTTTGTATTTTTAAATTAAATCTATCAGTTTTTAAAATGAATTTCTTTAATGCTGGGATATGGGGGGTGGGGAGAGACTTGGGGACTGTAAGTGCCTGGCTGTGAAAAATGGTGCATGGGCCCAAATTTTAACTGAAGCAGAAGGAATAGTATCTAATGGGGAAATAAAGCTCCGCCTGGTGGGACCCTTGTGTCCCCAGGAATGTGAGGCCACCTGCCACCTCCCCGCTTGGGGGATGTTGCCTGTACCCCACTTTTGGGGCAGCTGCCAGGCAGGAGAGAAGCTGAAATCTCTGCTTGGAGGGAGGGAAGAGGCAGTACAATGATGTGCTTGCTCTTCACCTCCAGCAGCTCTGGGGCAACACTGGGCTGAGTCTGGTTCTTCACCATCGGTGCCTGGCACACGTTCAGCCTTCTACTTCTAAGCAGATAACATCTTAACATCGATTTGTGATCCTAGGCAGTAGACAATTTATTTGTGTGCATTTTGGTAGGGGTGAGGATCAGCTTGCAGATGTCTGTGCCTAGTGTGTTGAGCAGCATAACCCAAATCCCATAGTATCAGTTCTGGGAGAGCCCTGTATTTACATCCATGGCAAAATCCTCAGGCTGCAACCAGCTCCCAGGTCAGGAGAAATAGTGACAGATGACATGCTATTATCAGCTCCGTCAATTAATTAAATTATACATTATGCTTATGAGGGTGATATACGGAGCCACTCTAGATTAAGTGTGTCAATTAAGTCTTTAATTTAGATTTAATAAGCAAGTTATTATATGTTAATAAAAGATCAATTAGTTGTTAAAAGAACATTGATCCAGGTACAATAAGTGTGTCAGGGAGACAGCAGGCTGACATTGAAGAGACTGAGAGATTGCGTGCACAATACATGTACAATTAGGTTTTTAATATAGCTGAACGGGAGTGGCCACTGAGGCATCTAGCTGGCACTCAGCCGTGGGTTTGGGATATCACACCATGCTGTGAAACCTGGCTCTCCCCAGGGGCTGGGAAAGCCAAGTCAGACCCAATCCTTTGGTCTCAGAGAGACCAAGCATTTCTCCTCTACAGGATGACCCCAAGGAAGGACCTTTCATCAAAATCAGAAAAGAGGCAGCTCCAAAACAGCTGGTCTTACTGTTTGCTCTGATATAAACCACGCATCGCAGTACCTTTCCACCTGCCTGATGCACCTCCTTCCAGGACTCCCTTCCTCCATGATCCCTGGCTGAGACCACTCATTCCCATGGGCAAGTCAGTGCAAACCAGTCAGGAGCCTGTGGCTGGGCTTCCAGGAGGAAGGGAGGGGAGAGCTGGGCTCCAGCAGAGCAGAGATTTCAGCTGAATATGGATGACATCATTATACGAGTGATCCTTTCAGCAACAGCGAGCTGGGTTTTAAAGTAGCGACCTACAGCATACAAATGATGGGTTTAAAGGAAATAAAAAAAGAGATGATTTGAATAGCATACATTTATAGAAGAAAAGCCTCCCCCCCCTCCCATTTCTAATATCTTTCTACGGGGCAGGCGCTGTGCATTTGAGAAGAAATTAAAACACTCCTCCTAAATACACTCCAGGCAGTAACAATGGCAAAGTTAAGAAGGTTATGAGACTTAGTTGTCCCAGCAACATGTCATCAAGTTGAAATGAGCAGGAAACACAGATAACGTAAGAAAGAGGAGGGGGGAGGAGAAGAATAAAACCACAGGAGGAAAAATGCCAAGAGATTGAGAAAGAAAAGGGAAACCCCTTTTTATTTGCTGTTTCATTAGGATGAATCTGATTTTATAGTCTCTAAAAGAGGCTAAAATATAATCTCCTTTTGTGTAATGCGCGTGTTAGGAAAATGTGTCATCAGCAATTCTTCTGTACACTGCAGCAATATTCAAAAAAATTAGTAGGGATATTCAAGTTGAGCTACAAAGAAAAACAAACAGAAGAATCACATTTCAAGCCCAAGCTGTCATTTAAGAACATTTTAAACTTTTTATTAACCTTTTTGATTGTTCCTTATAGGTTCTCTCTGCTCCAGCAGAGGAGCTCTGAGTTTCAAAAGGAAGACAAAGCACAGAAGAGAAAGAGGTTTAAAATGCAGCTTTACCTGTCTACCAAGCCCAGGGCTCTCTCAACTCTTCCAGCATGGCAGGTTTTTGTGCTCGGTGCTGTATGTGGGCACAGGGAGGAAGCACGCTTGCCTTGTGCAGTGCAGAGCCTGGCAGAGGATGGAGAAATGGTGAGCAAAGAGAAGTGGGAGGCTCATCTGAGACATAAACCTGGTCAAACAGGCTGGGTATCCTTATGCAAGGCACCGGCCCAGTGCTTGAGGCTGTACAGCACATCACCAACCATCTCACAGGGGGAAACCCATGTGTCATGGGAGCCTACAGCTTTTGATGGAGATCTGTCCAAAGACTTAGGGGTTTGTACGGTGCTCATCAGTGCCCACCAGTCCCATGTCCTTCACATGTATGTTGGTTTTGGGGTGCCCCAGAAGGACACGTAACCAGTCGTTGACTTCACCTTGGCATCTACCCCCTGATGTTGAAGTTTGATTCCTGGCTAGAGGCACTAGTCAAGGCTTTAATTAAAATAGTAAGTAACTAATCAATCAAGTTCTCAGCTTCAGCTGCAATAGGTGACTGGGGGCTGCTGAGAAGCAGGCTGCTTGCTTTATTCACCAAACAGAGGGCACTGGAGTGGTTGGCAGCTGGTTCAGTTACAAGTGGATATTAATATTGGAAGAGATGGGGCTGAACATAAGCTGATACATAAGCTGACTGTCAATAACCAGTTTCCGATTGCAGAGTGAGAAGATTGTAGGGGAGCCCCCCTACCAGTGCACTGAGCACAGCATCCCCCAGACTGAACCCTTCTTGCAGAGGAGCTACTTTTATGCTGAGATCGATGCATGATGAAGAGGATTAAACACCAGCATTTTCCCTGATGTGGGGGAATGAACTTCATGGTCCCAGAGAGGTTTTCTACTTATATGTCCCTAAATGTGGACTGAGGAACACAATTTTATGCACTACTTTTAAAAATCTCAATGCAGGCTTTTTTTTTTTTTTGTTTGATTGTTTGTACCTCCAAACTCATGAAACCCCATAAGTCTCTTCGTTACATTTTAAAACCTCATCAGTGTACCTTGGCATGCTTCTTGATGAGATATTTTGGGTGCTTGTACATTACAGACAACCACCCAAAATAATTCTGCTTTCTGATAAAAATCTCTCCTCTCTCCTTCCCACCTTTTTCTTCCACAAAAATATTTATTTGTTTTGCTTTCTTTTTAATTGTATCTTGTTGTGGCTTCTTGTTGTAGATTGTATTTTAAAGCAAGGATTGATTTAGTTAATTGATGGAGAGCTTTGCCTGTGAGGATTTAATAATCCTTGCTGTTTTATCTTTGCAATAATTGCTATGTTTGTGATTATTTCAAAGGGCTCAGAAAATGCAGACAACAAGAAAATAAGCTCATCCACTCCTATTTTGCAGCTCCTCCAGGCACCTGGGTGGGCTCCTCCTCTGCAAGATGTTCTCTGTGCAGCAGCTTAGGGAAGACAGATGGGCAATGCATGGGTTGAGATGCTGGGTAAGGGTGAGGACCTGGGGACCCAGGGCAGGCAAAGCTCTGTCATAAAAGCCACCTGGGGCCTCAGTGGCATGGTGACACTGAGAACTGAAGGCCAACCTTCTAGGGGAGAATGAGGAGACCTCAGGATCCTGAAGCCATCTTTACAGCTACATTTGGCCAAGGATGGTACCATTGTTTAACTACACTGGGGTAAAGGGCAGTGAAAGAGATGCACCCCCTCACACCGCCTTGTGCTGGGATGACACTGTCACAACCTCACATGTCCATGCAACAGGGACAAGGGCCGGCCCCATGCCTCTGTGCAGTTTCTGGACAGAAAGTGCCCGTGCAAAGGCAAGTGTGATGGTGCTGTTGAAAAGCTGCCTTTTTGGTAAAAAAAGGTGTAATTTATGTCCTTCTGGCTTTGGGCCAGCTGTGAATCCCTGTGGGCTTAGATCCAATAGAGAGGATGATAGAGACATCCCACATGAGGACACTGGATGCAAAGCCATGCTCCTGTTTGCTGTGAGACTGTGGATGTGAGGCCATGCTGGTGCTCACCCTGGGGCACAGGGTGCGAGGCCATGTTGTCATTTGCCGTGGGATGTTGGATGTGAGGGCAAGCCAGAGTTCACCGTGGGACATCGAGCGTGAAACCACACCGGTGTTTGCCATGGGATGCTGGACACGGAGCCACACTGGTGTGTGTTTGCAGTGGGACACTGGGCAGAGGCCAGGCTGGTGTTTGCTGTTGGACGCCAGCCATGCTGGTGCTGTTTGCCAGCTGGCCGCTGGAGGCTGCTGCTGTCTTTGCAGTCACCGGCAGCTGCCGGCAAGCGGTGAGCACCCACGGCGAGCTCTGCCCAGCTAGCACAGCGTAGCCCTGAGGTACGGTGGAAGCCGCCTACACCTCCTCCAGCAGCCCAGGGCTGAGCAGAGCCGGGAATCATCCTCCCTTGTCTTTCTTTCCTTCATAGGAAGGAAGGCAACAGAGTGGGAAGAGTTCCTGTGATGGGAGAGGGGTCTCTGTGCCACACTTTGAAGAAGCAGGATTGTCTTCCAATGTATCAGTGCGCAGTTGTCCTTTTGTAAGAAATAAAGACTTTTCAGCTCTCTATATTTTCCTAGATTTTAAAGTTGTTAAAAAAGGGTCATAGGTCTGGTATTATAGACAGCTCTGATCCAGGGCCCTGAAGCGCTCTAATAGAACTTATCTGCTCTAAGCAGGCTCACCTGGGACCCTGGCCCACACACCTGGCTGACCATAGGCTCAGGAGCTCCATTTAAGCCCAGACCTGGGTAGGTGCTCTTGGTTTGGGCTATTCTGGAGGTGTGCTTGTCTCCAGTCTTGCTTCCCTTTGGGATAGGTCTTGACTGTATGTGGGGTTTAGCTTGTTTCCCCTCTGTCTTCTGAGGGAGCTCTATGGATAGACCTTGGACCTGGTCCTTCCCCTCATTGTGTCAGGGAGTGTGGATGGACCCCGTTGCTAGTGTTTGGCTCTGTGGTGCTGTGCCTTGGTGAGTTCCGGAGTCAACCTTGGCTCTCAGATCTTTCCACCTTGTGCAGCAGTACCCCTCCCTGCTGTGTAGTGCTGGCTTCAATCTGATTGTGGGCTACTCTGCTCTATGCAGATTGCTGTGGAAGAGCCTGTTGGTTTAGTTTTTGTTTGTTTGCTTGTTTGTTTTTTTCAGCCTAAGAGGCACCCACTACTTTGAAGTTCATGGGCGGGGAAGATAACCTAGATAGGGCATACTGAAAAGTACTAGATTTAAAGCTTGATTCTGAAGCGAAGTCCAAAATGGACATTCCACATAGACTTCACTTCTCCTGTGAGAATGATGTGCTGATTTTTCAAGTTTCCACAGATACAGTGACTGCTGAGCAGGCATTTTTTCTTCTTATAATTTGATCGAGTCCTTGGAATACAAGGGAAAAGTCCTTAAATTACACAGGTTTCATGTCTCGCACTGAAATGCCTTCAGTGTATGGAGTCTGACAAGCTTTCAGCCACTGCAGGTGGTGTTTTCCACCTTTTCTGAAGTGTTTTGATTGTTCTCTTGATTTCAGCCTCCTTGCATCAGGTTAGGATGGTTTGTACCCAGGTCCTTCAGGTGTGCCTCATCACCTGCTATTGGTGGGTGCTGAATATATGCTCAGTGGTAGTGAGCAGGAGTGGGATGGTGGGGTTTGGGGTCTCTTCCAGCCCCCTTGCAAGGCAGAACCACGCAGGGATTGAGAGCTCAGGGCACAGGAGGGGGCCTTCATCAGTTTGAGTAGACTGGATTAACTCTTAGCAATACTTATTGGGCCAGTCCCCTCCTGCTGCTGCTTCGTATGCATGTTCCCGGTGCTAAATCCAGGGAAGCAAAGTCTGGTGACAGGATTGAAGGAATGGAGCTCAGCTTGATCAGCTTCTAAGCCCAATTGCTGAAGTCCTGTGTTTTTCCTAAACCTGTAAGGGCTGTAATTGCTCAAGATACTGCTGACTTCAAGACCTCCTAATGCCTGGGCAGCTGTGCATTAAAATCAGCTGGAAGACAATAGTATCAGGCTTAGCTTTGGGCCCTAATCCTCAAGATCACCTTAGCTTTGGGCCCTAATCCTCAAGATCACCTCACTCAGTGAAAGTAATGTTAGCACCAGGGAAAGAGGTTGAGTCAACTGTTGGGCACAAATCCTACAGCTCTGCATGAGGTGGGACTAACAAAGTGTGGCACTGGCAAAGAAAACTGAGCTTTGCTTAATGCACTAGGATGCCTCAGACTAGAATTTTGTCAACGCACTTTAGTAATCAACCTCAAAAAAATGGACTTTTGGGTACTGAATGGTAAAAATGGGTGTTGCAATGTAGAGGCTGAATTTGGGAGAAAAGGAGATGTTTTGTCTAAGAGGGATAGTATTGGAAGACAAAGGGAGTGTAAAATCACAGAGTAAGTGAAGAACAGCTAGTAAGAAAGCTGAGAGTCTGAGGCCATGCTCTTAGCACAGGTTACAGCTAGGAATGGTTGGATATTTCTTCTTCAGCTACTGAGCTTGTAGGTCCTACTCAATGGGCAGAAGTCTCCAAGGTCATTGATTCCAGTCACTCCCACTCAACTGCAGACAGATCCCAGAGGTATGCCCCCTAGATGCAAACTTGTTTCCAATAACTGTAGCAAATAGATTATGTCCTTAGGTCCCTGATGGTTATCTGAAATTCTGGCTTTGCTCCCAGAACTGGTCCTGACTTGGAGGTGACTAGGAAGGGATTTTATGAATAAAAATAAAATAGGCTGCTGGAATCTGTGCTGAGAGACTAATCATGACAGAGAGGTAGTGGAGACTCATGTGGTAGCTCTGTCAACGTCATGAGGGACTCACTCATTCCAGCATCTCTTTGGCAATATACTGTAACAGAACCACTCCCAGTGAGAAAAACCTGGCATTTGAGGAGGTTTCTTTTCTGGCAGAGCAGAGGTGGTGGGGTTTTTTTCTCAGTGGCAGAAATTTATATGCAAAATGGTGGATACAATTGACTCCCTGCCTTTAGGCATCTAGGATAATATCTAAAAGAGATGGAGAATACAGAAGGCAGCAAGCGTGGAGAACTGTGGTCAGCTAAGGTGAGACATGTCACTGCAGAAACACATTTACAACAAATTTGTATTCCCAGAGGTAGAGATATGTGGTGTCTCTATGAGGGGCATCAGATGACTGTCAAAGGAAACATTCACAATGTGAAGAAGGACATGTTTTTTTTTTTTCACCATGTATATTTAAGCTGCTGGCTTTGTAAGTGCTGGATGATTATCTAATGGGTGTGCTGGGATTTCTGGATAAATTCCTGCGTTACCTTGGTAAGTTACTATCCCGTTTGACCCAAGTGTTAAGAAGGTATGGCATAGCATGACTAGATGGTCCCTACTTGGTCCCAGTAGTATTTTGAGTGTTCCAGAGCTGCAAATACCTTTTGGCTTAGAACATAAAGTGGAAAACTGCAGTGCATTCCCTGGAAGTGCCTTCCTATGCTAACCCTGTCTCTGATCCCAGTCTCTGTATGCAGAACTTGCTGCTAGGAGGCCTTAATGTTTGTGCTGCTTGATCTTCCTGGGGTTTGCATCTGGTTCTTACAGTATGAGCCATTTTCTGGGAGCCTTCAGCATTTGGGCAGCTGGTTATAGCATTTTTGCATCCACAGCTTCCCAGCAGATTCCTCCTTCAGAGGTAAGCAGTAGGGGCACTCTACAAATGATGGAGATAGGAACACTGTGGTTTGAAAGTGGCAAGCACTATGGGAAGAATCTGTCCTTCCTTTCATCCACAGAGGCAGCCCCTGCCCCTGGATCACAATCTGGTTTTTTTTGTATGCTGGGGAAGGAGGGGAGCAGGGAGGAAAATCTCATTAAAGACCTTGCTGTTGGGAATGGCTGGATGTCTCATTAGAGAGGGCAAAATGACTTGTTTCCTCTCTGCATTTTTTTTTTTTTGAGGAAATCCATGGAGGAAAGGAGTTCATTTAAAAACAAATATACATGCCAGCGTGCCTGCAGGGCACACTGCTTCGGTATGGGGCTTCTATCCCAGCACTCAGGGATAGAGCTCAAAGGTCATTTCTGAAAGGGAAACCTACTAGGTTTTGGATCTGGCTGTTGCTTCATTTGCCTTGTCTCAAATCATGTAAGTGCTCAGTGGGGATGGATGTGTCTCCTTTGCTGGGAATCATGTGCTATGGGAAGAAAGAGGGAAGGAAGAGCTAAAGTGGGGGGGCTGAAATTCCCTTCCCACTGCTCTACCTGCACACACAGTGTGCACGCCACATACTTGCACGCGCCATCGCTGCAGTAGTGCTGTAGTCCTGCCAACAGAAGCGAGGGGGGGAGAGACAGCGAGAGACAGCAAGCATACTTATCAAGTGGCTTGGACCGTAGCCGATTTGAAATATTACTAACCTTGCATTTTCAAATTTGATGCACAACAACCAAGATGCTAATACTTTCCTTAGTTTAGAAAAAAAAATCCTTTCACCCATCTCTTCTAGCCGAAGATTAGGAGAGAAGCTTTAAGAAGATTTAAAAAAAAAAAAATCAACTTCTGAGCAGCGGAAAAAATGGTTTGTGATTCAGGGGCTCCGGGCAATTCATCATGGAAATTGGGTTTCTTAGCCGACATCATGTGAATCCTTTCGGCCCTGTCAACTTTTTAATACATTACATTGAGAATGTAAATCGTGTTGGTGAGGGGGAAAGAAGAGGGGAGAAAAAAAAAAAAAGAGGGGAAAAAAAAGAGAGCTTCTTCATTTTGGGTGTAGAGGGGAGGGAGCTTGAGGCCTGTAATTCGTATTAACTAAATAATAATACTAAAAAACCCCTTCTCTAAATATACAGATATGTATATACACCTAAGGAGGGAGGGGGGAGGGAAGTGAGCGAGACAGACCAAAATTGAAATCTTTTTATCCTTTTGAAGGGTGAGTATTTGAAAGGGGTTTGTTATGGATTTATTTTTATTTTCTTTATTTTTATTTTTTTTTTCATTTGGGTTTATTTTATCCCTTTCTCTGCTTGAGCTAGTTCTTCCATCAAAGAGAAGAGTAAAATGAATGTTTTGGAGGTGGAGGAAGATGGAGGAAACAGAAAAGGGAAAAACTGCAATGACAGTCTGGGATCTTTTCTGAGTTTGGCTGCTTTCTTTGTTCATGTACTATATTCTGGGTGATCTAGATTAACCCTTCAGTGGACAGTGAAAGCTAATGCTGATTTGTGTGTTGACATAGTACAGGTTATGAAAGTAAAGCACTGGATGGAGAGCCTGCAGGTAATGTTGTGAGATTGCTGAGACCAGGCTGTGTGTACTTTGAAGCATGAATCTTGCAGTGCATTTGCTCTCTGAAGGCATCCTTCTGGAGGTTCAATACAAACTACAGGCAGGACAAAGGCTCTGCATAAACCCCTGGATAGGGCTTAGCCACTCTGGGGCTCACAGCTAGCTGGGCAGTGGGGAATCTTCACCAGCCACGTTCTTGTTATAGCCGATTGCTTCCCTGTGCCTTGAAATACTCTTAGCATTAGAAAAGTGGGATTGATAGTCATCTAGAAGAGGTAGAAAAGACACAGAGCACCTGAACTTACAGGGGTGTGATCTATTTTTTTCTCATTCGATGATGAAGTATGGTGGTTAAGAGACATTTTTTTTGTACCAGTTGTAAATAATTCAGGTTGGAAAGGACTTTAGTAGATCTCTACACACTGATGTCATGCTCAGAACATGGCAAGCTTCCAATCCAAAACCTCTGTACATGGGCAACTCTGTAAGAAGACAGTGGAACAAAAGCATGAAAGCAGCCTTGTGAAGAAATATAGTAGCGAATAGAACAAAGAATTAATTGGTTTCAACACAAGTAGGTGGCTTCTTTAATACCCTCAGAGAAGGGAAAATGTCTGGAAGTGGGAATTGTAACTAAAACACATCTAGAAAGATCAGGAAAACAAGTTTATATGCTCTGCTGAAGGCTTCTTGCAAAGCATTTGGAAGGATTGAGCAACTCTTAGGAAAGCCACACCAGTGGTCCCACTCCGAAACAGAGTTGTCAGAATGGATGCCTGCCACAGGCAGAAGATGGTGGGAAATAAGAAGTTCTGAAAGAGCCCATAAAGACCATTGTAGAGGCTAAGGAAAACAGTGCAGCTCGACAGACTGTCTGGGTCTGCTTTCCTTCAAGAGGGAACAAATAAGAAAGGTGTCCAAAATACCAGATGATACAGTTAAAGGATATCTGGAGCACAATGGACAAAAGCATGGCTGGTGGATCTGATAGCAACTTCAAGCTGAGTAAAACAATGTGTGTTGCTCTGTAAAGCAACAACAAGCAGAGTATTTGACTGTGTCACCAGGTACTGGCACAGCATGTGTGGCACTGGGCTTGAGTATATGCTGCCATCTTTTCAGGTAGATCCAACATCCAAGCAATGCATAATCAAACTGCTTCCCAGGAAGACGGCTCATTTTAAAAGGACTATTAGTGAATAATCAGGATGTGGATGTGTTTTAACCAGCCAAGTTCAGATCCTTCCAGCTAGCCATCTCTAACTGCTCATCTCTCCTCCTTTGCATTTTAGCTGTAGCAGGAAGAAGAGAGTGCACTCTCCACCTCTCCTGTGTGAGAACTGGCTTATCAACTTCCTTGCTCAGCATCTGCTTAAGTCTTGAAATACTGATGTAAAGCTGGATGTGTTCCCTTTACTGAGAAATGTGATTTATTAACTACAGTTTAACTATTTAAAGAGCACCCTAAAAATCAAATAACAATTCTGAATACTTCTATTAGGGTTAAGATTTGTCAGCCTTATTTCCTTTTTGCACTGCTGGAATTAGGTGCTACTGCTCACTCCAACCTTGTAGCTCAGAATTTGCAACTCGATAACTAACAGCAAATGGTGATACCTCTGTATTCCTAGAAATGGTTGTAGGTACACTCATGGACACAGGCATGTAGATTATGTTCCTATGGAAATCTGGGGGTGTGTGTGATGATAATAATGCACAAGGAAGAGGTTGTGTGAAGGTGCTTCATGGAGTTGTTACTTTTGTACATAAGGATATTCCTGAGTACCGCATGTGATTTTACTGAACACTAGACTATAGTCAAGCAGCTGCTGTCATCAAGGTATTATTTAGCTGGTGTCTGAAGTTGAGTACAGCATTTCCAGAGGGGTTTTCTGGGCCTAGAGTCCTTCAGAAGTAATTAATTTTCCTTTTTTTTTTTTTTCTGCTCCCAGACCTGTATTTCTCCACAGTTGCAGTTCTACTCTTGGAAAACAGCCCTTCTACTGTCTCACTCCATTTTATTTGGCATTGCATCTAGGTCCAAAATAGGATCCTGGATGCCTCTAACTCCTCCTAAGAGCCTGGTCTGCCCCACCTTTTAAAGGCTTCAGAAGGGTGAAATCAACCCTCTGTGAGAGTAGCCTCAAAAATATTGGAGTAGATGGAAAGTTTGTTGATAGGGTCACCTCTGAGAGTCTGGAGAAATTATTTGCAGCCTCTCTCTGTGTGGGTCAGAAGGGACAAATAGCAACCAAGAAGCTCTTCGGCAGATTCAGGCTGACTTGCAAGTGGTGAAGGTTGTGTGAGCTCCCCATTCAACCTCAAACACATCTTCACCTCATTCTGTTGAACCTGTCTCCTGCCTCTAGCCTAAACACCCCTATGCAGCAATCTTACAAGGATCTCCCTTTGATGTAGCTTCCAGACCTTTCACATTCTCACAGATGAAGGCACCAGTCCCCAGGTCACTTCTAGGAAACCTTTAGGCAGGTTGCTTGTTTTTCTGCCCTCCCCCCCTTCCCAGTGCTTCAATCCTTAATTGCTACCTGCCCAGATCTGGAAATGAGTTGCTGAGGCTGTCAGGAGTGTACAGCATGTAATAAAGTGTACACACACACACACACATATATATATGTGGGCTGGCTTATGTTGTAATGCTGTAGTACATCTTAATTAGTACATCATTCAGACATCTGGGCCTATGCCTAAGCTGGAGATATTTTTTAATTTTTTTTCCTCATTTAGTTTTTAGTCAGATTCCCAAGTGAAATAAACAAAAGGCTAATTGCTTTTGGATTTTAATTACCACTGCAATACCTGGGTTTATTGTATGAATTGTGTTTTATAGGTGGCTAAAGGACACTGCTAGCAAATGACAGATTCTCAGCTGACACCAGCTGTGTTTAAACCAAAGTAAGTCTTTGCAGTGGGATCCAAAGGATGGCATGTGTGCTCATTTGCTGAACTCATAATTTTTTGTTGCAGAATGTAACTTCAAGACTTGACTGACTTTTAAACATGGTGTAACTAAGCATGCCTGAAAAAAATGTGTTTAAAAAAAAAGACAAAAGTAGAAGTACATTATAATCCAGAGTGTAAAGTCTCTTCAAAATTCCTTAAATAGTTACATTTCTGCTTTAGTTCAGGAGTGGCATAGCACATTCTGAATATGTCATCCTCAAGTGACTCTTCACACACAATGAACTCGGTCAATTACTACAGCTGTTTGGTTCACATCTAGTTACCTTTAATGCCTTGATCTACATATGTTTCTGTATGCCTGCTACTTTGCCAGATGGGTTATTCCACTGGTTTTTAAGAGGTAAAAGTGCCAGGCAAATCCTCATTCTACATCTATTTATTATTCCTAAAAATGTTTGACATCCTTTTTCTATCCATTTGTGTTTTCTTGTTTGTGAAGTTCTGACTGAAAAATTGGAGGGGAAAAGTCCTATTCCTAAACTTTCTTTTTGACAAGTTAGAAATTCTAGATTTCTGCTTCCATTGGTGGCCAAAGAAAACTGGAGCAGACAGGTATTTTTGAGAAATCCAGATGATGTATCTGGAGTGTATTTGTTATGAATATCTCTATTTGGCAGTAATATTGAGTCTTAAATGACTTTTCATATAACAAGACTGATAGATGCGTAAAGTGGGAAAAACAAGGAACCTCAGCTGAAGGACTTCTGGGTTTGTACTTTAGATTGAGAAGAAATGAGAGGTGAAGAAATGAACTCAGAGTTATGTGAGCTATCAAATTCTTGACAGCCCCTGGGCAGAAGTGGAGTCTGGATTTGATAGGATTTCTGATGTTTCTAACATATATGTGGGAAGTTTGTGAAAGGTTAAATCCTCTTCTGGGTTGAGACCTTCTTGGAGGTATCCTTACAAGTAAGCTAGTTATGATTTTTAAGTAGTTTAAGGTTCATCTGTAAGGAATTCAGAAAAAGGGTCGTACAAATATGAAGCATGGCAGTTGCTTTCAGCAGAAATCCAAAAGGAAGTCTTGCAGACAACTTTTTATTAGGAATCTCACTATACAGTACTCAAACTATGGAGATCCCGTGATGAGAGTATGTGCCTGAGACAAGCTAAATGATTTACCACTGGCTTTTATTTCAAGACTGGCACTGAGCATACACTTAAGCGCATTCAAAGAAGTGCATTTGCTTGCACCATCGTCCAGCTTCATGATTTATGTCCAGCTGGTGCCATGTTCCTTCAGCCAATGACTTTGGCTCTTCAATGGAATTCATAGAAATCTCTCTCCTCTTTGTTGCCTTTTCTGTAGTTGTCACAGAAAAGGGGACAAACCTTTAGTTGTCCCAGTTTTCTGGTTTTGGGCCAGAAGGACCGTGACTGACACAAGTCTCTGCTAACTCAAGCAATATATGTATTTAAGGACAGAAAACAAGATGTGTGGGATGACTTCCAGCCTTTTCTCCACTGGAGACAGGGTGGTTGCTCTTGGAGCTGCCTCCATAGTAGCTAAGTAGCAATGGCCTCCTCCATGGCATCAGGTTGGCCTATGGCTTGTTTGTACCATGGGCCTCCCCTCCACTGTGGGCTAGCTGTCATATTCTCTTGCTTGTGGGGACAAGATGTCTGCTCATGACCAGTGATGGTTGTGGGCTCCTTGTGTCCCACCATGGGGAAAGGACCCACCAAAGGGTCCTGCTGCCATCAACCAGACATAGTGGGGAAATCTACTCTGTAAAGGTCGATAGTTTTATACCACTGGTGATCTGTTCCATGATCTTTCCAGGCACAGAGGTGAGGCTGACAGGTCAATAGTTCCCAGGGTCCTCCCTTCTGCCAACAAGGGTGGAGCTTGTTCTGAAGCAGAATTGGAACAAATTTTGAAAAGTTAACAAACAAGTTTTTCAGCTTTCAGAAGAGATTGTAAGGTGCTAAAAGGATATAAGTTTTATTTGACAGTAAGATAAACTTGTTGCTAACAGTAGAGATGCAATATATTTACAGTATTCTTATACCTCCAATGTATAGGCTGGTAGGAACCAGTGAGATGATCTGCTTGTACAACTATGTCAGTTGGTGTAATGAAAATTATATCTCAAAGCTTTTCTTATAAAATAGTAGCAATTTTTAACAAAAAGGAAACATTGCTGTGGGGGAAAAAAAAAAAAAGGTGTCCCTTAAACTGTTCAGTGAAATGACATTTGGTCAAGAAAAAAAAAATGTTTAAGTGGGAATGCTGAGATCTACTGAGTTACTACTGCAGACCATTCTAATTGGAGAGAAAAAAGGTTTTATAAAATTGATCTAGGCTATATGAACTGATAAAATGTACTGATATTTCTAAAATGATAAATAGCAAGGTGCTGTAACTATGTTGACGTATTGTATCAGTGCAGTATGTTTGGATTGTGGCCTTTGAATTTAGTTTTTCACATTCATAATGTGGAAAGAAAAAATAGATTTTGTAGACAATCAGGATTGATAAAATGATAAGTAGAGCTGCAGAGAGATCCCTGACACAGATATCTGAATCAGGATCTGGTAAGCTGGCACACACAACATATGTTTCAATGTCACTGAATGCAAGGTCAAATATTTAGAAACAAAAGATATAGGAAGCACTGAAGGGCTATAGGAGGTTATCATCTCAATATATCCTGGAAGCAGTGAATTTGAGGTTTGTTACTGTAAATAAGCAGCTGAATGTGTCCTTCCTTTTGTTGTCCCAGGACAAGAAGAGTTTTGTAACACCCAGCATGCTGATTTAGACCAAAATAAATATTACCTCCACTAATGGAGCTGGGAAAATCATTATTGAAAGGCAATGTTCAATTTTGGTCTCCACACTCTAAGGCGGGGGGGGCACAAGATCATTGAAAAGCTAGGGGTTCAGCAAACACCCCCCCCCCACACACACACAGGGTCGCTTAATCGGTGTATTTAGGATACAAAAAAAAAAAAAAGCTTTAGGGTGATTTGGCTGTGTTGTGGTATCTCACTGTCAACACCTGTATCTGGTACTAAAGGGATCTTTGCTCTAATAGACCCATCATTCCTCACCAAACTTTTACAACAGGGTGCTCATAAGATGAGCCCTTGATTGGACTTAAGTGTGATAAATTCTAAAGAAAAAGAAGATGCTGACAGTGAGAGCAATTAACTGCTGGAACAGCCTCTCGTGAAGAGCAGTGAATCCATCATGACTGCTTGCCTCTTAATTCACAACTAAATGGCTTTCTGAAAGGTTCATTCCATTTCAACCACTGCTATTGAACAGGCTCCAGATGTCTTAAGAAGGTGGAACTCCTTCTATTGCTGTACTTGGGAGGTGAACCTCCATGACCCTCATAGCCAACACAGCCTTCTCCAGCCTTGGCTCCCACTCATTTCAGTGCAAAGTATTTAGGCACAAACCTGTGCTCCTCTTCATGTACACCTCTGACACAGCCAGTTGCCTGAAACCAGTAAGGATAATCTCATGAGGATTGTATTTTAAAATGTATATGACACATGGGCTGTAATCCTTGACTGGCCCTGTGAACACCAAACACCCTAGGTTCCTTATCTGGATTTAAAACGTGGTCTCCAGCCATGGGACTTGTCCAAGGTGAGTTTTATACTCATTGTCCTTTAACATGACATGCTGGCTTTGAGACAAGTTATTTTAAGTTCTTTCTATAGAATTGGAGGGGGTTCCTGCATTTGTGATGAATCCTGTTTAAGATAATAAAAGCAGATTTAACTTTCTGAACTTAATCAATAGATCTCTTCCTGGCAGCCAGAGCAAGCAGTATCCACAAGCTGGTGTAAGGAACCCTCGGCTGTGACAAAAAGGCACCAGTGCATCAACGTGTGAAGGGTGGTAAGACAGGCACCTAGATACAATAACAACTTTTAAGTACTTTATTTAAAATTCTTTCATTCCAATTTTCCCCTCACTTATCTCCTCTTTTATATTTATTTTGCTTTTCCTCTTCCTGCTTCTCTCTTCCATTCTTATCTTCCTCTATCTATTCTGTCTTGCATATATCAGCCTTTCTTGCCACAAATCAAACCTCTTAGGAGTTCCAAAGAGATTCTTGCCAATGGCTTTCCTTGGTGAACTCTTTGGCTTGTTTTATTTATTTATTTTTTTAATCTGCAGTGTTCCACATTATATTGTCATTGATTTAATAGACCACCATGAATTTTACTACCTGTCAAACAGCACAATTATTTTGAATTCTATTGTGGTAGAGCTTGACACCTAGCGCTGGATTGCTTTACATGTTTCACCCTTGCTATAGTGCAATTAACATTCAGGATAGTATTATGTGTGATTATAGGGTGGCGTTTTGTGTCATTGTTTTAATATGGCATATTGAATGAATTGGCAGTCAATGGTGAGAGATTCCCATCTACTTGAATCTGGAAATAACATGTACAATGTGGAAGCTATTGCGGAGTGTTAAACCCCAAACCAAATCCCTCCTTTCCTCTCACTGCTCCCAGATCTGCATAAACAAGATGGGAAGAACACTTATCTTAATATAGGTTCATTATTCATGGAATGATCCCAAAAGCTTCCTGTGCAAGATGCTGAGAGACCTTTCTTGCTGGGCTTTAATGGGGTGCTCAGTACTAACCAGCAGAGAGGCTAGGTGCAAGTGCCTGAAGACATATTCCCTATGGACAGGTAAAATTTGTAATGTACTTTGAGAGCTGAGGTTGGCAGTCACCAGTGTGCAGCAGATTTCTTACATGGAACAATGAGTGGATTACATCTGCATTAAAATAACCAAAAGATTGGCTAATTCAGGATGAATTAGCCCTTTGTATCCCTTCTAAAAGAGCTCTTTCTATCATTGTGCATGACCAGGATAAATTGTTTTTCAGATGACAGGAATAACAGATTGAGTCCACATTGTTCTAGGGGCTGTGCACACAGAGAAAGACTGCAACAACTCCCATGTACTCCATGAATATCTTTCAAGATAACAACAGGTTCCTTGGTGGAAAGTGTGAACACAGAATAATGAAATTGCTTGCCCAAGGTCACAGAGTGAGTCTGAGTTAAGCCTGGGACCTCTTCTCCAGTGTCTTAAAGCTTTATTCCAAGCATTTTTCTTAAGGGATTTTTTTTTTCTCGACTGACATGGTTCTTCCAACAATGATATGTGCTCCCTGGGGTCTGAAGCAGATGGGTTTGGATTGTGAGTGAGTACAGAAAGCTATTTGGTAACCATAATTGGTTATGGGAATAGTAACAGTGTGGTTTTTCTCTTGCAGAGCTTCTTCCCTTCCAAGAGAGCTCCTGTTTGAGTTAAAGGTGTGATGTCAACGTGTGAGGATGCTCACCCTTCCCTATCTTTGAGTTATGGCTTTGGGAGAGGTTTGTTCCATCAGTCCTCTTCAGAGTGAGACCCACTACACAGAAGTAATTCACCTATAAAAGAGCCGTTGGCCCCTGGGCCTGATTTGAGAGCTGCCTTGAGCTTTACAGAGAGTAAGTGGCCATGCTGGGCTCCTCAAGCCTTCCAAGTTCAAGTCAAGCTACACTTGCTTTGGGCTGAGAGAGATGGCTAACCCTCTGTGACAAGTAATATAATGATCTACATAGATTAGAGAGGAGAGAAAACATGCTTCTGTATCTCCTTTGCCTTGCAGTAGAGAAGGTTTATCATCCTCCCTGAGGAAGCTGTTGGGATGGTACAGATATCTCACTGGACTCCATTACAAATGAGACAAATTTGTCCTGTTGGGGGAACTTTTTGGCTGGGGATGAGAAGTTCATGGGCTGCATAAATCTCCCAGGGAAGTCAGATACAGGACACAGTGGCTCTGCAGTGTGTATGCTGAGAACTTGGCAGGCCAGTCAGAGGTAGGTCTGTACTATGGCATGAGCAGAAGTGGGATTGGGCCCAGGTCCCTCTGCCTCGCTTGTAGTCATAGAGCTATGGTAAAGTTTAAAAAGGCCAGGGTCCTCCTCTTGCAGCATTGTGACAAATATGCATCGTGTTCTGTTTTGGAGATGCTGGTCAGACAGAGTAATTAGGTGGCAATACAATTTATTGCCTGCAGCCCTATAAAGCTCAGGAAGCACTCTTTCAAGCCGCAGCTGGTATTTAATCAATGTAGCATAACTTTTACTAAGCCTAAACGCAATGCTTCCAAGATACTAAATTTAAAACGTACCTGGAAACCAGGGCCAATTTTTGTTTGATTTAGATATCGCAGCATCATGCAAACTAAGAACAGGATGACAAGGAACCCAGATTGCAGTCTTCTCCCTAAGGATGCTCAGAGATTTTTGTCCTGCTGTGAGACCTCTGATACATCATCAAGTACTGGGACAGCGAGGGGTGGGTTGGAGCCTTTGAGGCCTTAGCTGCTGTTACAGATTAGGAAAGGGTGGGTGAATCAGGGTGCCTGAGATAGGCTCAATGTAAGCACTGTTTGTTGTGACAGTGGCTTCAGATGCAAGTCAAGAAGCATCTCTGAGTCTTTGCAGAGATGTCTGCTGCAGCACAGGTCCACAGATGGGGAAAAATGCTTACACCCTTCCCAGTAAATAAATTCCTGCCTCTGGAATGTTGTATTCATACACTGAGCCCTCCCGGGGATCCCATGACAACTTTATGAGGGCATTTGAACACCTCCTTTGCCCTTCTCCATAGTGGTCCAGTCTCCCCAGTGCTTCTAAAAGAGGAGACCTGTAAATCCTTTGCATTTGCTAATGGACAGGCAAGCCCTGCTCCTATTCCCTTTACCCCCATGCCGAGCTTCCTTTTCCAGCTGCTGAGGTGGGTAACTAGAAATAAATTCCAGCGGCACCCATGTGCCAAGTGCCCAGAATGGGAGGTTTGCAGGCCTGCTTAGGCAGTTTGTGCCCAAACCACAGCAATTTCTTCATTGGTGAAAGCAAGCTGTGTAACCAGCATTACAGTTGCCTGCCACAGGTTTTGCTGGGCTGAAGACCCATGGGGATGCACCCATACCCAGTTGTGATAGAGGAGGAGGGAGGGAGTGAGAATCATGCACTGCCTTCTGAATATACAAGACTGCCAGGCCAGCTGCCAGTGCTGACTTAGATTCGACAGGAACACAAAAACTTCACCAAATGTTGGAGACTGGCTTAAAATGCTAAAGACAGTATTTAAAACCTGTGGAAATTATAAAACAAGGATGTTATTAAAGTAGAATTAAGGACAAAAGAGTTTCTGATGTCTTCAAGAAAAGGGATAATAAGAACATTTGGGTTTTAAATAGTATTAGGATACTAGCTGAAATCTGGAAATCATATTTATCTGTAAAACATTGTATCCGAGGAGGCTTCAATTCATGGATGAGGTAGGGGCCATTTGAGAGCTGGGAGGGCAGAGGGTCAGCTTGTAACTCGTCCTTTGGTGTGTGGGACCAGGTGCTTGTGAAAAGTGCTTCGCCCCATCTCCCCAATACTGAAGTGATTGTTCGGGAATCAGTAACCTGTGGCCACTTGTCTGAAACTGGATGCCTCTCAGTCAGGGATTGTAATAATCAGAATCACTGAAACTGCAAGAACCAGGATTAAAACCCGACAAATAACTTTTGGAAAGAGTATGAATCCTGATGCTTCAAAGGGAAGACCAGATCCAAGAGAGAACGGGAAATTTCAAAAATGAAAAGCGCTCTCCTTTGAATAGTGAGCTGCTAACTGTTGTTAAATTTTGTTGTTGCCTGGCTGGTTTCTAAACCATAGCTGTGGAAGGCATAGAGAAACTATTTTTAAAAATTTTAAATTCTAACAATTTTTAAAACATGGGTTTTCCTACTTCTCACTACTTTCTGAATGTGAGTTACTTATGAATGTTTCTACAGTTATTAAAGACTTTCTCTCTCTTTTTTTTTTCCCTCCAAACAGTAATATAATGATAAAATTAGGAACTTCAGCAGAATGGAGTTGCCTTTTAGGCTTGCATAGAGACTGATGGCCTGACATACAGGTCTAGCCCTTGGTCATAATTGTGTTTATAAGGCACAGTGGAGAGTGACTGTTGGTCCCAGCAGATCACCATGGCCAACAAGTTAAGAGAAGGGACCTTTGTGAGGGCTTCTGCAATACTCTGCAGTTGGGTCCCCCAGTATAGAAGATGCTGAATGGCATGGCTAGCAGAGACTCAGTTAAAGCCTGGACCAGAGCCATTGAACTCAGTGGAGTTAAATTCCAATACTTGGTGCTCCACACTTTACATATGAATCTGGAGGCACCTGGCAGCTGAAAAAGCTGTGAAAAGCCAGACAGAAACCATTTCAGCACTGTGTAGAGCTCTCTGCCAGAGACTTTTAGAGGGAGAATAGTTGTCACATGCAGATAATAGCAAAGTTTTTGATGGGAGTGTTGAAATTTTGTGTACAAGTGGACACTTTTTTTTTGTGTTTGAAGTACTTGTGTTGCTAAGATGCCTGGCTCTACTGGAAAACTGGAGCAGAAACTGTCTTGCTTATCTTTTCTGTATTCATTGCAGACTACATAAAGATGCAAGAGACTCTGGTCTCAGATGCTGGTGGTCACAGGGGACTAAGGTGGTAACATCTTATATATAAGACTAAGATATAATTCTCTCTCTGTATGGGGGAGGTCAGAGATGGAAGGAAACCAGAGCAGCCCTGAGGAGTGGCTCACCTCTGGCTTAGGTGAAGAAGATTGGTACCTGGAGACAAAAAGGCAATGTAAGGTCATCTCTGTATCTCATGGCTGTCTTCTAGCTGGTTGGAAGTCTTTCCTGGTGAATATCACTGGCAAATGCTCTTGTCAATAAATACATTTGTTAGCACATGCATGATTCTGAAACTAAGCTATAATTATTGGTGGAGCTGGCAGTGTTGTCTATAATTAAGGCTGCCAGACATTTCCCATTAAAAGATTCTGTATTCCAATGTTATATCCTTGCCAACATGTAACTGTTCAGGCTGAAATTTTCAGTTGCAGGCCATTGGCTCAGGCTAGTCTTTGTGTTTATGTCTACATGTGTGAGAAAGCAGAACTAAATATAATTTAACCAGATTCAAGAATGTGATACAGGGAAAAGGCATTGTTTTACTGTTACTTAAGAGAAAAAAAAAATCTGACACCCACATTAAGAAAGTCTGTCACTTTCATGCTTTATTTTTATTTTCACAGGGACTTGAAACTTGGCTTTGTGATAGTTCTGAGCATTTTTTTCTCATTCAAACTCCCCTTCCTGGTTTTGGCCAAGTAAGATGGCTCTGCAGATGTGCTGTCAATATAAGAATAAAAGGTTTGCCCTGAAGTTTGTCTGGAGCTTGTGTAGCCCTAAGTTTCAGGAAGGAAGCAGGGTTTCCTCCTTCCCAGAGCAAGTTCTCAGCCTGTTACGTGGTTTGGCCCTGGAATAACAAGAATGTAGCTTGGATTTCCTATAACCTATGTGTTAGGGAGGCAGTTGCACTTACACTAATTGTGTGGGGATAAGGATTTTCTGTCTTGATGGGCAGAGGTAGAAGTGCAATACAGAATAGATCATACAAGGAGATGAATGGAGAAAGGGTGACTGTCTATACAGTGAGGTGGGTAAATCCTTGGAAGGTCTTACAGCTTCCATTCTACTCATCTAGACTGGAGAGTTTTCAGGACCGTGCCATAGGTCTGTGTGTTCACATCCCTTCACCTGCAATCAAAAGTGGGTTAAGGTGAGAGTCCTGAGAGTAGGAACTATTTTGGGCTCCAA
>JAAGNO010006745.1:49407-111582 GCA_033439905.1 Ceryle rudis | reverse complement strand
TTTGCGCCAAAATATAAAATGTTCAGACCTTGTAAAATCAGGAATCCTATAGGGAAAACTCCCACCACTCAACAGAACCCAGGAGGGTCTGTTGTTACTGAGACACACTTCTATTTACTTGAGGCTTTCTTTTGACAAGTTCTTTCTGGTTATTTCCCTTATTCTCATTGTCTCCTTTAAAGCTTATCACAGATTTGTTGACATTACACATGCTATTACCTCTTAGAATCCTGCCACCATTCTCCTAATCTCTTTTGTTACTTTTAATTCCTGAGACTCCTGCTGTCCTTAATCCTCCTTGTTCCAACAGCATTTTCATTAGGACCTCTCCAGGTGTTCTCTGATTTCAAGTATAAACTGCCTGTTTCTTCCTTTACCATCTAGTGGTGTCAATGCAAACGCTGAATTTGTATCTTTTTCAGAATCTGGGCTTTTGCACTGTGTCTGACTTTTAAGGTTGACATGTTTACTTTGGGGTCTAAGGGAAAAAGACAATTTAGATGATAGAAGAACATGCTAGGGGAGCTAGGGGTTGAAATCTGGCTCTAGAAAAGTCAGGTTAGAAAAGAAACAAAAAAGCTTGCATTTAATTTTGTGGACTCAGTTATGTAGGAAAAATCTTTAATCCACATTGAGGGGAAGGGATGAGGGGTAGAATTTAGCTGAAGCAAATATTTCTCCAAGTATTTGAGTGGAAGATCCAAGAACCTGTCAAAATAGTTTTAGTCAAAAAACTTTACCTAGGCCTAATAATTAGCTACCAGAGCAAATAAAAAGTACTGCAGTCTCCCTCATTAGAAGTTTTAAGATGAAGACTGGACACCTCTATTAAACGTGACTGATGCTGCTGCTAATTCATGCAGGTGAAAGGAGTGTTTTGCTTAACTTCTGTTACGGAAGCAGTCAAGCTAAATGATTAAAAGCCATTTCACCTTGAAATCTGCTCTGCTGAAACTATTTTGGTTATAATATTTTATTTAGATCTATGATGTTATATTCTTTGTTTCAACTTTGTTTCTATGTCTCACTTCTCTGGAAATTTGAATCACACCTGCTTTTTAAACATTATAAAGTTTAGTGGGTTGACTTGCCATCAGTGTGTTTTCACTGCTCGCTTTAGCCATCTAGAGAAACAGGAGCTGATATGACATCTCTCACTGGTGATCTGTCACTATTGAGGAATTGCCATCAAGGCATGCTTAAATGCTATAACTTTCTTAAAAGTATAAAAATTGATAAAAGACACCTTTTGGAAACATTTCATTACATTAATGTGCCTGACTTTTCTTAAAAAAATTAAAATAATTATCTTTGGTTTTGTTCATGTAAACAACATAGGATCCTATGTAATCTAGAATAAAGAGGCTTAGATCACATATCAGAAGAGATAAAGAGATGCTTGACTTAGCTCTCATAAGCAGAAAGAAAAAAGGGGTGTGAAGAAATAGCTTATGATGAAGATTAATTGGTGTAATGGTTCTTCTCAGGGGAATTGTAATGAGAAAACAAGTACCTTGCAAACTAATAGAAGTGCTCATAAAAATTGTTACACAGTATAATTAAACATAGATGGCAAACATTATATAAAAGGATGCTTTTAAGAGCTGTCTGTTTTATCTTCAAGCTAGCATCATTCCTATAGCATCAAACAGTTCTTCAGTGGGCAAGGTGATCACTCAACTGTTCTTTCCAAAGGAGATAGAAATCCCCACCCCTTCCTTGTCTCTCAGAAATGGGAAATAGCATACACAGTGAATACAGAATGTGGACAGAAAAGATTTGAATTATAAGAAATTAATTAATTTCTGTCTTGTGTGAATTTTGGTAAGTCCTCCTGGAGGTATTCTGAAATACCCAACTACTCTTTGGGTAAACAACTCTGCTAAAGAATTTGCATGTTCATTGAAAAGGCTGTCACTGCTTTTCCAGCATGAATGACCTGATACATGGCAATTATAGACATGCAGAAATCACGAACCAGGTAAATACTATAACCACTAGTTTTGGCCTCTGAAAACAATATTAATATAGTTGGAAAAGGAATATGGCTTTTATTCAGCACAGATTATATAAATTAAGAGAAGTGTGAACTATCACCTTTTACCTGAGCACTACCCATAGGACTCTATATTCCCCTTCTCAGTAACCAAACATTTCTTAGTATTGCTCTCCTCCGGCTTTCTGTTCATCAAAAGGAAATCTTAAGTATGATAAATAGAAATTAGAAATCCAATATACACTGTGATGTATAGTTTAGAATCCAACATGCATACAGCTAATTTAAGAAAAGTATAACACCCAGGAAACACAACAGCAGTATTTTTTCATATATGATGAAAGTTCATAGGAGTATCTTTTTTTTTTTTTGTTATTCTATTTATTATTATTATATTTATTTCTTTATGTAGTTAGAATATAGCATTCTAATAGAAACTGTCTAGGTATAAAACAATCTTCCCTCCTTTTGGATGTTATCCTTTCATATTTATATATTTATTTCTAACACGTTGCACTCTTTTCCTTCACAGAAGCCTGTAAATTAAAGCTCTTTACTTGAAGGTATATCTTCTTTGCTTCTACATCTCCAGATTACGTTTTTCTTCTCAATAGGATTGAATATCAAAAGATAAGACTGATGTTTTGCTCTGGGAAGGGAGAATGGAATTGTCTAGTTGAGCAGTGTTTCAATTTTAGGGAACTGTGACTTCTGTGCCCACTTTTTTCATTTAAGTCTTTTGTTTTGTCCCTTAAATGTGATCCACTCTTCTGTTACGATTGGGTAAAATAATCTTCACAATGAAACAACATCCCACAACAAGGATTATATGAAATGAGAATAATATCGGATAATATGTGTTCAGGGAATTGCAAAAGACAGCATAGAATTCGTAAGGATCATCAGGCTTCTACTCAGGAATAATAAACTAAACTGATCTCCGATGAAAGACAAAAACTTGGATAGCTATAGAAATGTCTTTGTATAACCTGTATAAAATTGCAACTCATATTATGATAGTTATCAAAACACTGTCCATTAACTTGGCAAAATTAGAGAAAGGTATCTTCAGTGTGCATGGTCCTGTACAAGTTTAACATAGGCTTCAGAGTATGTCAAAAAAGAAACATTTCAAAGGGAAACAATTTTCTTTCCTTAGTGTGATATTCACAATAAAATTAGATTTAACGTAAAGGAGAAACAGCATGGTTCTGAAATAATTAAAAGGTAATTTAATAAATCAGGCTTTCTTGTATCTGTCAAGGATTCACGTGGACTTACATTTTGTTACAGTTTTCCAGATGGATTCTTGAGAAGTCAGATAAAGCATAATTCCCTACTCTTGAGAATGAAGTTCAAAGCTTCAGACTAAGTGTCTAGATTCTATTAGATAAAATTTAGTTACTGTAACCTAAGAAATTCCTTTTAAATCCAGGTGTATAGATACCTAATTAATAGTGATTTCACTGCAAGTAAGTTAAAAATATTAAAATCATCAATGTGAATCTAAGAATAAACACATTTTAATGCAAGCACAGAAAAACTCTTCAGGGATATAAACAAAGTTTTGAAAATGTATGAGTGATGCAATAATCATAACATTCATCTTATACATCACTCTTTATCTGTACTACTTATATTAAGTGTAGTATATACACTTCATAGTCTCATTGGACTGGAAGAGGTCTCCTTTGTCCTCAGATTGAAGCCTGTGTCACTGTGGCTTCATGTTATAGAAGAAGTTTTAATGGTATGAAAATACACATCCCACAAAAATACGAAGCTATAGCTGTAGAAGAGCAGGTTGCTTCTGCTCACTAATTTTGCTCACTACTCCTGTTGGAAGTTGTTTAAGAACTACAGTCTGTGAGTGGTATGTCAAGGAGCCCTTTTGAATTTCCAACCTATACATGTCTTAAATTTTACTCTTTTTCACATAAAACCTCCTTCTCCATTGCTGCTGCTTACGCACTTAATGTTCCACCTCCGTTTTTAATAGTGTTTTTTTTTTCTTAATAAGAAACTGCCTTGAGTCTTCACTCAAAAGGAGAAAAAGAATCTAATTACTTTATCTGTTTAAGTTTCTTTGCAGTAAGATTTCTCTCCAACAACACGAACAATCAGAACTATATAGGGTATACCAGATAAGAATATGTACAACATGCATTCTTTTCCTTCTTCTGTGCACATATAAATATATAGGTATAGTTAAACTATATAATGGGACTCTAAGAGTGAGTCAGTTCAGTTACTAACAGTGGAGGCACTTTAATGCCATTTCAAATGGAATCTCACTTGAATATACCAAACTCTGGTCTTGAGAAAGTTCATTGAATCTCATCATAACCTAAATATCTGTTTATCTGACAACTCTGATGGACCTGATCTATCCTCTAATTTATTGTAAGTGTACTTCACAGAGAAGCAAGTATCATGCTTGTAAAACATTGTGGCATTTTTCATTTTACCAAGAAGGAAAAGTGTTGAATCTGTTGCATTATTTTATATAGTAAGTCATTGATTAGAGAACCTTACAAGGAAAATCAGTTCAAAATACTCTTTAGATAGAGGAAGACTCCTAGAGTTTGTCTCTCCATCTCTCCATCTGCACAATGTTTTACAGAACTATGAACTCAGATCAATTAGTACCATCAAGAAGTTTCACACTTAGGAACTGGATAGAATAAAGACACCTCCCTGCCACCCTGTAGAAGAACACACATTGTCTTCTCACTCTCAAAACATGAAAAATAATATAAAAATTGCTTCTTTCAGGCTGTATGTCTTTTAAATTTCAGTCTTTAAGCATTCCTATTTCACAGGATAGACAGATGAAGAAAGTTGTCTAGCAGGAGGGTGCAGAGGGCTACATCAGTCTTAAGCATTTGTTGACAGCTGTAGGTCAGCATCCATATTTTTCTGTGTGGCTCTATTTCTTGACAATTCTGCCACTGAATTAAATGACTATATTTGTACTACAAACATCATGTAGTCAAGAAGCAACATAATACATTATTACAGTGACTGTAAATTCACTATACTCCTGTTCATTTCTACTGATCAAATGCGAGTAAAACAAAATTACCTTTAAATATTTCTTCCCTTCTCTGGTCCAGCGCTTTTTCTCACGCACAAAATTTAGCTATAATATGTGTAAAAATTCTTAACACTTAAACTGTTGCAACGTTTCTGGCAAATTCTTAATGAGCTTTTCTCTTTCCCCAGTTTATTATCTCAGTCTCCATTTGAGGCTTGATGTGAAAAATAAAGAATTTTTAAAAAGAGGTGAATTTTGAAATCCATGGTTATAGTAAACTTTTTTATGCTCAATGTCTCTTCAGTCACAATCTCACAGCAGCAGACAAGGAAAAAAAATAGGTGTTGTACATCTTATTTCTGCAATAATGAAAGCAAAAGAAGAGTAATATCTTTTAGATTTGTGGTTAGAAAATGGTAAAAATGTCGAACCTCCATGGCTAAGAGTATCACGTGTCACTTTAAAGAAAATAGCGTAAACATTTCAATAAGGACATCTGAATTCAACAGTCTGTTATATACTAGTAACTACTAAGTTGTTGGAGAATATAATGAAAACAGTAGGTCAGGACAATTCGGTGAAAGCTATGAAAGTATTTAAACTGACACATTTATGTGGTTTATGTACTTCTTCAGGATATGTGTGGAAGATAGATAGTGCTAATTGAAACGTAAGACTTCTTCCACATGCTAATTTCTACTCTGAAGTTAAGTCACACAAAACTTTGGGAATTAATGCTGCTACACAATTATATCCTGACTAGCTAATCTTTTTACTCTAATGCACAGTAGCCATCTTCATAACTCTAGCTACTTCTGCAAATAAAAATCAGACACACATAAAAATTGTTGAAAAATATCTTCCAGTCCAAATGCTGCCACATGTATTCTCTACAGGAAACAAGCTGTCTGGTCAGATGACATTCTAATGATACATTCATATAAACACAAGTGGTAGTGTTTCAAAGAAATGTCACAGGTTACTGTTGCAGCATTGACAGTTCACCTATAAATCAAAGTTTAATAAAAAGATAATACTAATAAAATATATTTTTTTTTACTTTGAAATTCATGATGACTGTAATGAAGAAAGTGGTCACGGTGATTATTATTTGTAATGTGACTAGTCTTCGTACAACTTCCTTCCCTGATTTCTTCCTTCCTTCAAGGTGAAAAAAATATCAAAATTGGAGAGTATGCTAAACCAACAAATAAGGCAAATAGGTTTATCTCTAGCTATGGGTATAAGTCAAATAATATTTGATGTCTAGACGTTTTTGTTATATAACTGACAGTTATAGATTCAATCACAAAGCTTCTGCCACCCAGTCATTCCTAACTTTGCCCTTCGTTCAGTGGGCCACTGCCATGTAACAGCAGTTATATAAAGAATTATAGTGCCTGTAACCTGAAAATACCAGGTGTGAAATTGGAGCTCTTCCTAGTAGCAAATGCTCATATTGTATCATATTTGGACCTTGTGTATGATTGGAAGATATAAAATCAGGCATTGCTAATACATATATAGCATCTGATGTGAAATTTCATTTAATGAAAGATTTGCACAAGAGTTTTATGGTTTTCAAATGTTAGTATAGGCATTTTATATATATACACATCCACACATTTATTTATTACAGCTAGGGAGATTTTTATTTTTGCCTTGCTCTGAAAATTTTTTAATTATAATTTAAAATTTAGAGAAAGTGGTGTTCTGTAGTTTTGAGATTCAGGGTTTTTTTTAATTTTTTTTTTTACAAGTTCTGTGGAAATTAGGTATTTTTAATTGTAAAAGAGCCCTATTATGCAAAAGTCCAATTTTCTGCTGAAAGTGAAGTGTTGTGGAAATTTTCAGTCAGTCCTGTTGTCTGTGTGTTTGGAACACCAATTGTTCTTAGCAAAGTACACATGGAAGAGAGCATCTCTCCATTTGCATCTCTGTGTCAAAACCCTCTCTTCTTCCCATCTTCCAATTCCTTTTCCATTGATTAAAAAACATAGACTCCACAGTGTCTATGGTAGAACACTTGAGTTCAAGGGGAGAAGTAGATCAGCCAGGGGACATTCAAACTTATTAGTAGACATTTTATATGGATGCTAGATGTCACAAAAAACTCTGAGTTCAGGCTTTGCATTAGACAGAAAGATGGTGGACACATTATTCTATCAATGAAACACAGTAGGTCTTTTTGTGTTGTCAAGAACTGCCATACTGTAATAAAAATTTCAAAATATTTGTCCTGATATGTACTTAGATAAGACAGCACAGATAATTATATTACTTGTGTTAAAAATATGGCATATGAAAGACATGGAGCTTCCAGAAATTATTAAAACAGATCTGGGATTTTTTCTTGGAAGTGAACAGGAAATCCACCTCCTCCTATACTAAGGAATGCTTTAAAACACGCTCAAAGGAAGGATAATTTAATTAGATATAATACTGCTAGGAGACACTTAGAAGAGGAAAGAAAAAAGGCTTGAAAAAAAATGGTGTACTAATTAAAAATAACTAAAGACTACCAAATCAGAGATATTTATGCAGTTATTTTCTGTTTGGATGCAACCTTTTAAACATGTACATATTTAAGTCATTTGTAGGCAGTCAGAGCAAGATCTTGCAAACTCAGCTAAGTTAGCTGAACACAAGAGAGATTTACATGGGTGTGATATAATATTAGATACTTCAAGGATAGTCTTAGCAGCTATAAAATATCTCAGACCTTGATCATACAAAACAGGGGTTTCAGCTTTGTCAGCAGAAGTGATCTGAATGCTTATTTTTTCACTATAATCTTTATAACTGACATCTTAAATCACTGTTGGATGTCAGTCTCCTCATTACGAAATATATATTTTAGCTTCAACACAAAACAACAATTAGTGGCCATCATTTATATTCATTAAATTAAACTGCCAGTATTTCAGAATAATTTTAATGCTGTGATTGACTTGAAGATCTTGTGTCTTTCTATGCTCTTGAGGCAAACTTCAGGTTCACCAGTTAATAAAGTCATGGAATTAAAGAATCATAGAATAATTTTGGCTGGAAAGGTACATTAAGATCATAAATTCCAACCACTCACCTATCACTGCCAAGTCTACAGCTAAACCATGTCCTGGGATGGCGAATCCACCACTTCCCTGGGCAGCCTGTTGCAGTGCTTCACAGCTTTTTCAGTGAAGAAAGTTTTCCTAATATGCAATCTAAACCTCCCCTGGCACATCTTGTGGCCATTTCCTCTTATCCTCTGTTACACAGGAGAAGAGGCAAACACCCACCTCACTACAGCTTCCTTTCAGGTAGTTATAGAAAGCATAACTCCATAACATCCTTGTAAAACTCCTGAGTTGCCTGCCCCTTCTCCCAGATCTTGTAAACTGTTGTTTTTTCCCTGGGTTCCACTCAAAACTCTGTTCATTCAGGATGGTGTTCTTCCCTGCCATCTTGTCTTTTGGCACGTGGGGACAGCCTGCTCCCACTCCATTAAGATTTTCTTCCTGAAGAATGTCCAGACTTCCTGGACTCCTTTGCCTTTCAGGACTGCCTCCTAAAGGAGTCTGTCAACCAGTCTCATAAACAAGGCAAAATCTACCCTATGGAAGTCCAAGGTAGCAGTCCTGCTGTCCTCCCTCCTTACTTCTCTGAGAATTGAAAATTCTTTCATTTTGTGATCACTATGCCCAAGACAACCTTGAACCATCACATCACCCACAAGTCCTCCCTTCACAAACAAGTCGTCTAGCAAGGAGTCTTCCCAAGTCGTCTGTCTCACCACTCGTGTCAGGAAGTTCCTGCTTCCTCTCCACTGTATTGTATTTCCAGCAGACATCTGGTAATTTGAAGTCTCTCACAAAAACAAGGGCTAGTGATAGTGACTTCTCCCAGCTGCTTGTAGAATATTTTGTCATCTTCTTGATCCTGGTTGGGTGGTCTCTAACAGACTCCCACCATGATATCTGCCTTGTTGGCCTTTCCCCTGATTCTTACATATACTTCACCCTATCACCACCATCATAAAATTCTAGACAGTCAAGATACTCCCTAACATAGAGGGCTACCCCACCACCTCTCCATCCTTGTCTATCCCTTCTGAAGAGTTTATAACCATCCATTTCAGCACTCCAGTTATGCAAGTCATCCTACCATGTTTCTGGGATGGCAACTATATCATACTATGGCCACTACCTTATAGCCACTATATATCATACAGCCACTATATCATGGCTTCCAGCTCCTCCTGTTTGTTGTCTATACTGCATGCATGGGTGCATGCACTTTACTTGGGCACTTTTCCTGCCACCCGTCTGAGGAGAGAAGCCTTAAATTCTTAGGTGTTTCCATTATTTCTAACACATTAATAACCCTTGAGTCTTTGGTTCTGCATGGATTTCCAGCACTACCTCCACTGAGATGGCAGATTGAAGGACCTCACTAGCACTCAATTCTTCAAACATTTGTGTGTCACCCCCAGGCATATCTCCAGTGAGCTTGGTTTTATCCCTTTCCCCCTTCAAATCTAGTTTAAAGCTCTTTCAATGATCCCTGCAAACTCCTGTGCAAAGATCCTTTCCCCTCTTTGAGACAGGTGTATCCTGTGTATTTCCAGCAGGCCTGGTGTTTTGTAAACCAACTCATGATCAGAAGTCCTGCTGGTGACACTGGGCTCAGAGACAGGTATTGATCTGATGAGTCTTCCTGTTTCTTCCCTCATCATTCCTACAACTGGAGAGGTAGAGGAGAACACTACTTATGCTCCTGATCCCTTAACTAGTTATCCTGAGGCCTGGAAGTCTTTCTTGATTGCCTTCAGACTTCTTGTTACAACTTCATCACTGCCTGCTTGAAAAATCAATAAGGGATAATAATCTGAGGGTCATACCAGGGTAGGAAGCTTTTTCTTCTTGTCTTTAACCAACAGTATCATTCATTTATCCCTGATTTCTATTAATATTCTTGGGTCCTGTCCCAATGTTGTTTAATTAAGAAATTAATTCCTATCACCACGTTTTTTGTGGTTTTTGTTTTTTTTTTTAAGAATCTTAAAGTGTTATTTGGTTACTATTGTGTTACAACGGTGATTCCTTTAATAAACAATTCTTGTGCATTTGCAATTTCCTTCTTTCTTCTTAGCATTTATATTGCTTATAATTTATAAAACTGGTTTTAACTAGTAGGGCTGATATCTGCTGCCATCATAATCAGTAGAAATATTCTTATTAGAGTCTAGAATCAGAAAATCTTTCATCACGGTGCTCAGTCTGGCAGCTTCTGAATTAATAAAGGAAAAAGCTCAAGTATGTTGTTTGCTAAAATAATAAGCCAACATAATTAATTTTGTAGATATTGTGATAGAGGTCATTCCTGGAGTTTTGGTAGCTTTTTGATTGTATGTGTAACTAAAACCACATTTAAGCCAGATGGAATTATGAAACTGTTTTTCATTGCAGCCATTTTTTTTGTAATTAACCAAGTGAATTCTGAAAGACAAATAATAACCATCACTGGAACAGTTTTGGCCAATGTGCTGGCACAGCTGGCAGCAAAGTGTCTGTTCCCATAAAAAAGTAAAGATATCTGGGTTTGGTAGTGAAGTCCTGTGTGTGGTTGATATTTCATAGAATCAGAGAATGGTTTGGACCAGAAGGGACCTCTAAAGGTCATCTAGTCTGACCCCACTGCAGTGAGCAGGGACATCCTCAACTAGATCAGGTTACTCAGAGCCTCATCAGGACCACTACCCTCTGGAAGCGACCATACAACCAGTTCCTTATCCACTGATCGGTCCACCTATCAAATCTATATCTCTCCAACTGGGAGAGTAGGATGTTGTGGGGGACCATGTCAAAGGCCTTGCAGAAGTCCAGATAGTTCACACCCATAGGTTGTCCCTTGTGCACTGATGCAGTCACTCTGTCATAGAAAGCCACTAGGTTTGTCAGGCAGGAATTGCCCCCAGTAAAGCCATGCTAGCTGTCTTTGATCATGTCCCTGTCCTCCATGTGCCTCATCAGACCTTCTGGGAGAATCTGCTCCATGATCTGGCCAGGCACAGAGATGAGGCTGACAGGTCTGTATTTCCTGGGGTCCTCCTTTTTACCCTTTTTAAAAATGGGTGTTTCATTTATATTTCTTGCCTTTCCTGATGGAATGATCCATAAACATTTTTATCTTCAAAGCCCTATCCAGCAAAACTGTTCTTTTGCCACTCCAGTTCTAAACTAACGTAGAGAATTATCTATTTCTGGTATCTAATAACTGGTATCTAATAATAAAGAATTATCTATTTCTGGTATCTAACAGCTCATTAAAAATGCATACCAATGATACTTCATATTAAGTATGTCAGTTCTTTAGTTTCCAATTATTTTTTTCTTTTGACAAACCTGATTTTTTTAAAAAAAAAGATTAAAAAAAAAAGGAAAAAAAGAAGATACAAAGCAAACCTCATGGACATAAATAAAAGTCAAACACAAGTTTGTAATGTAACCAATAAAAATAAAAGGGAAACCTTAGCTAAGCAAGCTTCTATTCTAGAGCACATTCATTGTTTTTCAGATAAATGCTGCTACTGTGACATAAAGTAGCTAAATTCATTCACTGCTGGAGTTTAATACAACTGTAAACTTTTATGTAAAAATATATTGGTTACCTAAAAATGCCTGGAAATACTGGCACTTTTACTGGCCTTTATTTGAGTTATTTTCCTTCAGTTATTACCTGAGAGTCTTTGTAACTTTAATCAGCTGTTTCCAATTACTTTTTGCATTGCTGCTGCTGTTTGACTCTTCTTTTGTTCCATACTTAAATGGTGATTATGGACGAGCAGCAATGGAGACTGAAAATGTATTTGTAGTTGTACAGAGTTCAACCAGATATATAGCAAAACCCCCTACCTCACATGTGCTGCTCCTTCTCTTTAACATTTTGAAAGCATGAAGTATAATAAAGATATTTGAGCTATGACTGCTTCTCAGAGTAGCTACTGCAAAGATATCAAAGACAGAGAGTTAGAAGCAATCAGATCTGAGGACTGCTCATCAGAAGCAAATAGATTTAAGGGCATGAGTTACATAGAAAGGCAATGTGTGCATCCTCAGGTGCAGGTAACTATACTGTGTGGGAATGAGAATATCCATATTTACAAAGATCAACCTTAAAATTACTTGCATTGTTTGTTTACTCAGTTGGATTTTATTTTCCACACTGGCAATGGCTTTTGATAAGCTGAGAGAAACCAGAAAAACATAGTAACACCAGAGTAACTAAAATATGCCCATATATAGGTATTTGAAAGCATGAGGTCACACATATTTCTGAAGAAATCTCCCAGGATCAAAGAATATCTCTTCAAAGTTATACCCTTTAAAATGTTTGGGATGCCAGACAGCCTTCAAGTCTGTGTTCCTTAAGCTCTTCCAGTTTCTCCCATCCCAACTGCTGCCAGTATCTGTCACTCCCACTTCTACAGGCTTGTAGACTCTACAGGGATTCTTTAATAAAATCAGCATTTTCAGCAAAATTCTACCCATGCAGTAAATCCAGAAAAATAGGTATGGATCAAGTGTCTTTCACTTCTCTAGATATCCTGAAAGCTTTTCTAGGGACTTAATTCTAAGCATCTTTTTAAATTTAGACAGATAAGCACTGTTATCTTCTGATGGACATTTATCTACTTAACATCTCAGAGTCCTTTAGTATCCAGACCAGCAGATCTCTAGGAAAGTTGAAAAAGATTTGACTCGCCACGACAGTGATTAATTCCATACTACTCTTCATTTAATGCATTATTATCTGTTATTATATTCATAATTTTGTTATGGGCAGAAAGGGGATCATATCTTACATGTGAAGCTAAGAATTTATCAATAATGTAATTAAACTGTTACTGTTAGTCCAGCTGCAGTGATACCAGGAGTCACAGTATACATTATGTAATTACTATAAACCAAATCTCATTAAAATATTACCATTCAAAGTTACTATACAGGAAAAAGTCTCTGGGTATGTTCTATAGCATACTTTTCCCCTTGTTCTTTCTGTATTGATCTATAACTGTGCTACATCTGAACTTACTCTGTTGGGTTTTGGTTTTGTTTTTTTTTGGTTTTTTGTTTTGTTTTGTTTTGTTTTTTTTAATTTTGTGTTAGAGGCTGCTTCTTTGTCTTTTCCATTACTCCTAAAACCAGTTTGGCCTAGCTCCAAAGTTCCCTCTGTTAAAAGCAGATGAACACTGTTGAGTCACTCATTAACTGCTACTGAAGACTCCAGAATCATCCTGCAAGGTGATACCCTAGGCCCTTATTCCTCCTTTATGCAGCATCATTATTTTCAGGTCATAGACAGTTCACTTTACACTGCATGATTACTTACTATTCCTATCTATATATATATATATTTTTTTTTTAACAGTAGTTGTTCCTGTCCAGAATTATGCAAGACTAAAAAAAGGCAAAACTGAAACAGCTAAGATAACAGCCTCCTGGTAGTTAAGTAATTTCTGTTAAAGTAAGCAAGCTAAAACAAAACTTCAAGCAACAGGACAACACAAAGTAAGCTTACTGAACCCAGTCGTGAGGCTTACCTGGCTTATTTTCTATTGCAGGGCTACGTTTTGATTCTTGCACTTGTGAACACTACTAGTGGTGATCTGGTGAGAAGGTGCACCCCTGAAATATATAAATCAAAGCTCCCAAAGATTGAGATATTTCTTGAATTTCTCTTACTTTCTGCAAGATCATCCTGATCACATCATGCAAAATGTGTTATCTGTTTCCATTATCTTCTTTTAAAAATACTTTTATCCTTAAATCTTTATACTTAGGATGGTTGGGATGACTATATTTAGGGGTCTAAGTTTTTGTCATTCTCTGCATAGACCCTAAGGAATGATGAGTGCCTTACAGGTGCACTGTTCCATCTGCTCCTTCAACAATACTCCCTCTCCCAGATAAATTCAGAGAAAACATTAGTAAAGATGAACAGCATTACCTTCTCTGATGTTTACCTGCATCTGCAAGGTAGTGAGATGCTCAAGCTGGGTGAATACACTAGAAACTGTCTTTTTTTCTTTCAGAGCCAATTACAATACTTTTGTTTTATTGTTGATTGACGCGGGTTTTTACTTCTTTTTAGAACTCACACTGGGTTTTTTTATTGATTGAGTGATGTAGCTTTGTAAAATGTAACATAGACTTTTAATTCCTAATGAATCAAATTTGATTAGTCAGTAATAGAACAGAGTGGTATTACCTAAATATAGGATGTCCCTGCCTCTAGGAGGTAGTTCTAACTTTTCTCTTCTATATGCTTATTCAAATTGCTATCCTAATTCCAAAAAAAAAAGGTAATTTTTTTGTTTTCTTCAACCGTGCAGAAAAAAGAATAATAGGCATTATGGTCCTCTGTAATACAGAGGATTAAAAGAGACGTCCTTTTCATTTGATATTTATTTCCTAGTGTATATTCATAGTAAAAGAAACCCCACAGGTAGCAAAAACACAGAACATGATATTTACAGAAATTTCATGCTAGTGCCCAAATGGAGCTGCCTCAGGCCCTGAAACAGGGGTCTGTATTCCTTCTAGAATTTTAAATCTAATGTATTATTGTTTAACTCATTTTCTGTTTGAGGTTCTACTATTTTCTCTTAATCACAATAAGCTCAATGGTAACTTGAGGTAGAAAATCCCAAAGGCTAAACAAACTTAAATTTGTCTTTTAATGCTTTCAGATGTCTCTTCTTGTTTTATGGAAAAAAAAGAGTAAATGTAATTTACATCTTCCAGCTTACGTGTTCATTGTGTTCTATGGCTCATATCTTCACTGATCAACTTTAGAAAAGAATATAAAAAGACCCCCTGCATACATGCGGTTTTCCTGTATTTTCAATATTGATCTGAGGTATTGGGCACTCTCCCAGAGGTAATAACCCCCTTTCTTTTTCCAATTGCCCTGTGAAAATACAAGAGAAAAATAATCCCATGATGGGATATGCATATTCCAAATATACATGATACATAAAGATATAAATATATAATTGACTTGCAGAATTCTCTTTCATTTGCAAATAGAAGTGTTGCATATATTTTGAGAAAATAACAAACAAACACATTGGTGATGGTATCTGTATTACCTCTACTGAAGAAAAGGTCAATAGCTCATATAAACATATCTTAAGTTTTAAACCGTTTCACAATTTTCAATAGTTATGTATAAATTTTTGGACAGCAAATACAATTTTATGACAGGTGACCTTATACTTGTCAGAAAGAGATGTACGTTAGAGCTGTATGTCAAAATGAAATACATTCTTTATAATTCTGTCACTGTTACTAGGGCAAAATAGCATATCTCCATTTAATGCATACCATTTACCTTTGAAGACTGAAGTTCAAAAAAGTGAAAATAAATAATAAAATAAAAAGTTGTTATATAGTAGCATTAGGTATTTTAAGGTAAAATTGGGAAATGGTTTCAAATAAGATAATTTTTTTTCAGTATCTTGACTTATGAAGTATCAACAGTCTGTGTTCCTATGTATTTCTTTTACTACAGAGGCTATTTTCCATTTTTCTTCTTACTCTATTTATCCTATGAAGAACAAAGCAACATTTCTTTAGCTGGAATTCTGTATCAGGTCTACCAAGTTACCTATGTTTCTTGAATGGGAGTAGATATATTATACTGATTAAGGTACTCAGCTTTAATCTAAACCAGCCTATTTTAATGTAATTTATCTAGCTGTATCACATTCTAAATATTCCTTAAACTGTATGCTTACAACATTTTGACTTAGCTTTGGTTTTGTCTTTGGACACAATGTTACGATTTACCTGTTTATAGATTTATGTCTTGAAATTGTTGAATTTCACATTATATTTAAAAAAGTAAATTATAAAATTAAAAATGTCTTGGCTTTGAAATGAACCTTCAAAACTGAGTAGGTCAACAAACTTCAACATGTTAACTGATGAAGCACTCTATAGCAATGATCTATAACTGGGAACAAATAGCATTTGCTTCAGAGCTTTTCTTTACAGAATCACAGAATCATTAAGGTTGGAAAAGACCTCTAAGACCATCAAGTCCAGCTGTCTACCCAGCATTAAAATGACCACTAAACCATGTCCTGAATTGCCACATCTACATGTTTTCTAAACACTTCCATGGATGGAGATACCACCACCTCCCTGGTCAGCCTGTTCCAATGCCTTACTGCTCTTTCAATACAGAAATTTGTCCTAATGTCCAGTCTAAACCTCCCCTGGCACAGCTCAAACCCATTACCTTTCATCCTATCTCAAATTACTTGGGAGAAGAGATTAACACCCACCTCACTACAACCTCCTTTCAGGTAGTTATAGAGAGCAATAAGGTCTCCCCTGAACTTCCTCTTCTCCAGATGAAGAAATCCCAGTTCCTTCAGCCTCTCCTCATAAGACATGTTCTCCAGACCCCTCATCAACTTCGTTGCCCTTCTCTGGACCCATTCCAGCACCTCAGTGTGTTATACTGCCATGCCCAAAAATGAACACAGTACTCAAGCTGCAGCCTCACCAGTGCTGGGTACAGGGGCACAAACACTTCCCTGTTCCTGCTGGCCACACTATTTTTTGATAGAGGCCAGGATGCTATTTGCCGCCTTGGCCACCTGGGTACACTGCTGGCTTATGTTCAGCCAGATGTCCACCTGCACCCCTGGATCCTTTTCTGCTAGGCAACTTTCCAGCCATTCCTCCCCATGTTGTCCCGATTCTCTCTAAACTGGAGAGATACAAATTTGATGGATGAATTGTTAGGTAGATGTGTAATTGGTTTGATGATTGCATCCAGAAGGTACTGTTTAACAGCTCAGTGTCCAGATGGAGATTGGTGACAATTGGTGTCCCTCAGGGGTCTGTACTGAGACGAGTGCTATTTAATGTTTTCATCAATGACACAGACAGTGGGATTGAGTGCACTCTCAGCAGGTTTGCAGATGACACCATGCTGAGCAATGCAGTTGATGTGCCTGAGTGATGGGATGCCATCCAGAGGAACCTGGACAAGCTTGAGATGTAGGACTATGTGAATCTCATGAAGCTCAACAAGGCCAAGTGCAAGGTTCAGCACCTGCGTCAGGGTAAGCCCCAGAATCAATACAGGTTGGGGCATGAAAGGATTCAGAGCAGCCCTGCAGAGGTTTTGTGGGTATTAGTGGATGAAAAACTGGACATGAGCCAGCAATATGCACTCACAGCTGAAAAGGCCAGTTGAATCCTGGGCTGCATGAAAAGAAATGTGGCCAGCAGGTGAAGGAAAGTGATTCTACTCCTCTCCTCCAGGTGAGACCTCACCCAGAGTACTGCATCTGGCTGTGGATTCAGCACAAAACAGACATGAACCTGTTGGATTGGGTCCAGAGGAGGGATACAAAAAAAGATTGGAGGGCTGGAATACCTCTCTTGTGAAGAAAAGCTGAGAGAGTTGGGGCTGTTCAGCCTAGAAAACAGAAGAGAAGACTCCAGGGAGACCTTATTGCAGCCTTTCACTACTTAAAGGGGACTTAGAAGAACGATGGGGACAAATTTTTAGTAAGCTGTTATGATAGGACAAGGGGTAATGGTTTTACACTAAAAGAAGGTAGATTTAGACTAGTTATGAGGAAGAAAGATTTTATGCTGAGGGTGGTGAAACACTGGAACGTGTAGCTCAGAGAGGTGGAAGATGCCCCATCCCTGGAAACATTCCAGATGAGGTTGAATGGGGCTCTGTGCAACCAGATCTAGTTAAAGATGTTCCTGCTCACTGCAGAGGAGGTGGACTAGATGACCTTCCAACAATCCCTTCCAACAAAAAAATATTTTATGGTTCTATGATCCTGTTTTCCTGTAAGTATTCAGTGTTGCAGTACAAGGTGAATCCTTTCCAGGAGATAGAATAAATACAGAACTGAGATTTTGAGTGACTTCCAGAACTACTCCAACATCCAAAATGGCAAACAAGTCATGTCTTTGCTGGGGATCAATTTGAATATATATCTTTCTCTAAAACACAAATGTCTCTTGAAGTCCCTGAAAGGAAACCTGCCTCCCAATGACATGTCAAAATGTGGGTAGATTCAGAAATTCAGGCCTTGAGATTGGACTTCATTTAGCGCACAAGGAGAGAATGGGACTTTACGTCTCTCCAGTGTAGAGAAATAGTTTGGCAGTAAAGTACAGCAGTGTTCAGCCACATCCTCAGACTCAGTTGAAGGGAGGATAATAAAAAGCAAGCCTATATGGCACTCCAGTTGTCCTGGTCTGTGGATCCCAATGACAAATGTGGAATTTACAGGGGAGGTCAGGTGTGTATACAAACCTTTTTTCACTTTTTTTTCTGGAGAAGTATAGCTTACATACCTGGTTTAAATGCATTGGGAGTTTTCTGTGCTTTTTTATTTGCTAATTAAACACCTAAATTACACTATAAGATAAACTAACTGTCCAGAAGGGGATACATACAGCATTTGAAAGTATGAACTGATTATCCTCAAGAAAAGATGCCAGTATACATTCATAGAATGGTAGGGGTTGGAAGGGACCTCTAGAGCTCATCGAGTCCAACCCTCCTGACAGTGCAGGAACACCCAGGGCATGTCACACAGGAACAGATCCAGTCGGGTCTTAAAAGTCTCTAGAGAAGGAGGCTAAAATTAAGATAAGTGGTCTTGCAAAACTGAGATCCAGTAAGTACTTTGGAATTTTAAACAAGTCAGGTGTAATGAAAGTTACTCTTTCAAACATTTATTATTCATTGATTGTATTTCAGAAGACACATTCCTCTATGAAGTAACTTTCTTTTTGTCAACCAGCAAATGTCCTCTGAAAAGATAATTAGTAAGGACAGAAATCTGGAAGGACACAGCTTGAGACACAAATTTTCTACCTGTTGAGAATGCTGTGTACTTTCCTTGCTGTATTCTGAATCACACAATCTAATAAAAGATAATTGAAAGCTGAAAAAAAGACTGAGAAGATGAACAGTAACAACACATACCTGAGGACATTACATATAACATTGATCTCAGTCAGATGAGATATAGATAACAGAATATGATGATGTAAGATTTGTAATTGCAATATTATCTTATGAACAGAGATGTATTGATATTTAAATCTGTAAAATTACTCATTTTGGTTCTTCATTACCCACATCTTTCTTCTCACTTTTACAACACTACCTAACAGAATATTTTAAATTATAGACGACATCATGCTCTTTTCAAAAAAAAACCCAACCTATTTATATTTTTGTCTAATCCATGGAAGGGAAGGGATGGGAAAGAAATTATGCTAGAGATTTTATACAGGGGAAAGAGAAAGAGGGAAAAAAAATGCAGCAAAGCAATCATACAAGTTCCTTCTCTAAAAACAAACAGCAAATATCTTTACTCAAAATATGAAATGAAACATGAAGCTGAGATAAATTACATAAACTGTCAGACACGGTCTACTGATTTGCTATACCTAGACATATTACATGGTAAACAAATGGGTAAGTAAGCCCAGAAATTCTACCTTGTGTTTCAATAAGATAAATAATATATTTCACACATGCTTTCTGGCATACTTAGATGATTCCCTCATAACAGCGGTTGCAATTTATAAACAATTTAATAAGATATAATAGTTTTACATATAGATAAATAAAGGGTTTTTTTTAATAAAGAGAAATATTTAATCTGTAAGAATCAATGTAGATACTAAGAACAAATAGAGAGAATGCATGTGTATTCTAAGTATTTTGTAATGACAGTAGGAAAGAAGTGGGAGCACACACCAATTTGAAAATCCATTCATGACTCAAATGTCAGCAACTCTTTATTCATGCAGGATTTAATTCCCTTTAGATGGGTATGCTTTTCAGAATTCCACGATTTACCTCATATAATTTACCAAATACTCCTTCATCAAGCTCTGTACTAAACTTAGGTTTTGGGTGAACAATTCTGGAAACAGGAATCATATTTCAGTATTTTGCTGGACAAGTTTATGACTAACTTGTTCTTGTTCCTATTCTATTCATCTCCATATTAACCTTATTTCATTCATCTTGAAACAAGTAATAGATTTGTCATCTCTTGGGTGTTTTGGCATGCTGTAGATACTCAAAGTCGGTGGCAAATAAGTCAGCTCCAAAAATCTACCCTAAGAAAGAAGCTACATAATGATGGTAAACCATTAACTGTTAAAAGCTAACAAAAGAGGATGGTCCTGTTTCCTTTTTGCTTGTTTATGCTGACATTATTCCTTGCCTTACAATTCCACTGTATTCCCATGTGCTTCCACTGGTGCCTTCTGCAAGCCTGTACAACAATAGTTCAGGTTGACTTTGCAGCTATGGTTCTCCAAGGCTAAGAGATAGAATTAGCTGATGGTAGGCTCTGAAAAGTGCCAGAGTTGGTGTACATTGTGGCAATAGCTTGTGGTTTGAAGCACAGAGAAAGAGAGTGATAGGAATCAAACCTTTTAGTAGTGAGAAGCTACTGGACCTACTTAATTTTTACCATGAGTGTTTCAGTTAAGATCATGCAACAAGTATGTTAGAGAGCAATAAAAACCAAAACAGAGGAGTTTTGTTCTGAATTTCCCTATTTAACAACATGACTTCTGTTCCCCCCAGTAATAAAATTTTCAGTGTGTCACTTCATATGTGCCATGTTTTACTGTACAGCTGTGTACCACAGAAAGTTTTAATAAAAATCACACTCTTTGTCTTAAGTATAATAGTAGTCCATGTAGTCTACATAACTGTTTCAGCTTCATAATGCAAAGTAGGACAGAAAAAGAATTTTTTTTTCTGGTTAGAAAGGAGGTGAAGTTCTTGTTTAAATGTCATGGGGTTTATGAGCAGTATCCCATAATCAATCATCTATAACCCAATGTTTGTTTCTCGTTAACCATCAAGGTCTTTCAGAAAAGAAGTGAGTCATGTTAGAGAAATGGAAGCAGAAGGGAAATCTATAAAACTCACTAAATAGTAAGATATTGGTCATTTCAGGAGGAATAAATCAGATCGGACACTATTGCACTCAATTTTATGCTGGTTCCCCAGCACTGAGCTCCTACAGGTTGGTTAAAAATTAATCAAGGCAACCTTAAATGTGTCGTATTTCTCTTAATTTCTTTACTGGAAACTCTTATTTAAGATGACTGATTTTTTTTTTTTTTTTTGCTACTATTTTCTTTTTCATGGATTGAATAGAGGATCGTTATAAGTCATTAAAATACTTAATCTTTTTTTTCTTACTTTTTTTCCCTTTCTTCCCTCAAAACCATACAAGGGAAGAAATGTTAAATGTTCATAACACTATCTTTAATTACTACACTGGAGGCTGAACCCCACACCCAAACTCTCCTGAATGCTGGAGAGTAAGTGTGGATCTAAGTTATTTCAGACTTTTTAGAGTACTTAGGCTGTGCTAGTACAGCTTTCTAGGTTCATTTCATAATTTTGTTTCTTTCACCTAAACACACATCTACTATCAGGGCAGGGCTTATTGGCAGCAAACTTTCCTCTCACTGAGGTCAGTCTCTGATGCTGAAAATGGTGGATAATGGAGAGGGAGGCTTCAAAGGGAACATCAAGACACTTTGAGAGCAACAGGGGCAAATTTAAGGGAGTTAATTGACAGTGCCATAAAAATGGGAAACACCTGAGCAAATACACCACAGATCAAAAGAGAGAGAAATGGCCTATAGAAAATCAGAAGGAAAAGGAAAAAGGAAAATAAAATGCATTCCAAAACCTAAGAAACTCTGCATGTAGCTTTGTTACATTAGTTATAAAGGTGCAATCAAGCTGCAAAAATCAGATTTTGTACACCCCAGAGTTCAGGGTATTAAATCTTGTGTTTTGATTCACACCCTTTTATACTTGATGGTATAAGCTTGCTGAAAAAAAATAATTTACTATGTCCTCTGATAATTAAAAATTACCACTGAGGATCTTTTGTCCTTAATATTCTAAAGATAAAAACTAATTTTCATCATTCAGTAGGGAATATGTGTAAAGTTTTATTATTTTCTTCATTATTTTTGAATGTAAAATATATAGCAATTTATTCTAGCTACACCTAAGTTATATCTATGAATGAGAAAGTTAACATTTTGCAAGGCATAAAATTCTTTTAGGTCTTGGCAATAAAAAGAGGAAATTTCTTTGCCCCTTCTCTTCAATAAAAATGAAATAATGTTTGGGTTTTTTTTTTAATTTTACTTTATTTTGAAACCATAGAAAACTGAATTCTTAAAAAACTAAAATGCATGAAAGGAAGAACACAGATTAGAGGAAATGGCACCCAGCATATGGAGGGCTAGATACTGAAAATAATCTTGGTAAGTTTCAATACAACACTTTGTAGGTGTCTGTGCATATATGTGTTTAATTGCATACAGATGCTGAACTGTTTTCAGTCACGTTTGTTGTCCTCCTTTTATCTTCATTTTATCTACTTAATTGCCAGATCTTCCACATAGTGATCTTGTTTTCATAGTTACTGCAAAGCACCTTTGCAATGGTATAAAAAAATAAGAGAATCATCATTTCTGGAAGGTGATGACTGAAAATAATATGACACCCACCTGTCACTTCCTAACTAATGATTACTGACATACGTACATAATCAGAAGTACCTCCAAAACATGGTGGTTAAATACATGCAAATTTTTGTTGTAGTTAATAACTATTAACAGCCCACTTACCCTAGATTTTTTACATTCTTGGTAATTGCAGTGTTAAATATGATCTGCTGGATTTTTCAGTCTGTCCTGAATTCCCAGACTTTGGAAAGTAACTATGAATATTTTTTTAGGACCAGAAAGTGCCCAGTATTTTCTGTTGGGCTCATCTGTTGGAAAGAAAAGTTATTCTAGATGAACAGCTCTACACCATTTAGAAGTAATACACTCACATTTTAACTTGACATTCATAATAACTAAGAATTAGTTATAATTTTTTTATAGCTTATAACTAAGAATTAATTATGACAATCAGTTTTGATCTCCACTATACAAAAATTATGATGACAGGCTGGAGAGGGTCCAACGAAGGGCCACTAAGATGATCAAAGGCTGGGAAGACTACCATATGAGGAAAAGCTGAGAGAATTGGAACAGGCTTGAGTGAAGAAGGCTTAGGGAACACCTAATCACTATGTTTCAATATTTAAAGGATGCCTGCAAAGAAGATGAGGACTCTCTTTTTACAACTAGTCGCAGGGAAATTATAAGGGGTAATGGGTACAAATTACATCTGGGGAAATTCTGATCAGACAGAAGGAAATTTTTTCACAATATGAACAATCAGCCATTGGAATAATCTCCTTAGGGAAGTGATAGATTCCCCAACATAGACAGGGTACTGGGTCATTTTGTCTAGACCGTGCTTTTTGTCAAAAATGTTTGACCAGATGATCCTTGAGGCCTTTTCCAACCTAATATTCTATGATTCTATGACTTTATGAAGTGTCACTGTACCCACAGTTCCCTATTCTCTCATGTTAAGGCCAGGCAAAAAGTCACAGAAGCATGGTAATGTTGGTTACGTCATAGACAATGTTATGATTTTCCAAAATCTGAAATTCCCATTTTTTGAAACATTTATTAAAAGTGAGGAGAAGGGTTGTTTTTCTTTTTAAAAATATGCAGTTTCAAACCATATGGGTGGAATGTATTGTAGGGTCTATTCTGAATTAATTGTAGACAGGTAACTTTGATGAGTAAGTCTATCTGTTGTTGGCATATGTCTCTGAATCTGTGAGAGAAAAGGTGCAATGAAACCCTGTCTGTTCTGTCCTTTGTCCATACAACCTTTGTCTCCAGAAATTCCATAAAGCATTTTTTTCATTAGCTACAGCAGATGTTAAAATGTTGTAATTAGAATACCCATATTCTTGGTAATGTGTGCAAAAGCTCACAATTTTTGTGAAAAGCAAGAGCATTTAAGTATCCATCTTCCACTGTAACAGGGATTTTAAAAAATGGCCTATTTATAACATCACATTAAAGTACAAACTAGGGAAACAAGCAGTGAAAACATTGACACTATAGCACTTCAGGTCTTTTAGCTATCTGCTACTGGCTTATTGAAATACAACCTTGAATATGCATCTTTTAGTTGCTTATGACATAGACAATGTCAAGTTATATAAGTCATTATCCATGGTCTCTGCTGTCAGACTATCACAAACATGGGAAAAGGGATTAATATTCACACTGGTGTTAGCTGCCATTAGTCCACAGAAATGGAGTTGTATAAACACACAAATATGGAACTAAATACACGAAATAATTATGAGTCAGGAGATAAAAATACATTGACCCAGGTAATTAAATATAAAATAATAAAATGAAAAATAACAAAAAAAAATCTATTTTTTGAAAAGCTGCTTTTGGTAAATAAAAGTGAGGCCAGAGGTGACTTCAAGGGAAAAAAAATGTTCTGTTAACTGAAGACATTGACAGTGCATTTAATGTGATTAGCCTTACATCTAGTGGCATTTAACATGTCCTTCTCTAGCATTCACATGGGGTTGTCTGATAGGACACAGGAACTACAGGAGACCTGTGCCATTCTGGAGCAGTAGCTGGAAGCCATGCAGGAAAAGGACTAGAGGATAGAACATGCTTCACTTAAATAAAGTGTTAGATTTACCTATGTGCATTTATATGTTTGTGTGTCTGTGTGTGTATTTATATATACACTATATATGTATACACACACACAAGTTCATGTAATTTCATATTAATATATAAATTGAACAGAAAAATGAAATATTTAGATTCTTTGAACTCAATTAAATGAACTAGATTTTCAGACTACACAGATGGAAAAAGCCTGTTTACAGAACAGGAACAGAAATAATCTGAAGGTATTTTTACTAGATCAGACTCAGACTATTTTTGCATTTCTTTTCTGTCTTGAACTTCATACATTCCCAGTATTGGTATTTACTATAATAACAATGGGCTTTTCTCTAGAACTGGAATAGTAGTATCTAATGCTAGGTAAGTGAACATCCAGGAACTTAGACAAAACTCAAGACAAACTATGAAACTAATAAAAATAGAATACATGACTACCCCATCATATTTTGTAAGATGTCATAGCCATACAAGACTCCCAATTGACTTAATTACATCTCTACCCACTAACATTACCTACATACAAAATTTATTTTAAGGGTCTTTGTTCCTCACCAGAATCTAGCCACATCTCAGACTAGCTCAGACAGCCTTGGGTAGTGTCTGGCTCTCTATGCACCATTTCTGTTGAGAACAACTCTCCTTAAGGTATATTACAGTACTAATTTAGAGACTGTCTCACCTTTTGCTACTCAGCACCAGCCAAGCATGAGTGTTTGTGCCCACAGTATCAGATGCATGTCATCCATTGAATGCACTGGGTTTTGAGAAAAGGAGATTAAACTCTGCTTTGATGAATTACCTGTTTACCTGTTTAATACTAGATTAAGTGTAGAACAGAGAAAGTTGGAGGAACTCAGTGCATCAACTAGTTTACTCCTTTGACATCACAGATACTATGTTACGTAAATAAATTTCCCTCTGTATCACTGAAAATTGTTCAACAGGAAAGATGAGTGAGTGAAAAGACTCAGAATGGACCACACAGGTGCAGACGCATATTTGTTTTCAGGGTTTATACTAAGCTTGTCATAGGTATCAAGTTTATTTTAGATTAGATTTTTGTTTTCATAAAAAATAACTTAAGAAATAGGAAATGGTTTTAGTTTGCTCTTTCAGGAAAAAGGTGGAGGTAGTTCTTCCTCAAGACTCTGAGTCTTAGGATCTCAGGGTCTTAATATCACTGATAATTCTTATTGTTACTAGATACAACTCAGATCATATATTTTGGAAGCACATTCATTTTGAGCTGCGTATCATAGTCATCCTGTGATAACTGCCATATATAATTTCTTCCTCCTAAGCTTATACCAAAAATTCTTGTTAGTAGTCCTTGCACTGTGTACTGTTAAATTTCAACACATTGTGTTAACTTATAAAATCTGGAGTGTTAGCATAATCCACCTTTTACTCAGAATCCTCAAAAACCTTCATCAGTGTTTGTCTCCCCTGCTTTCTGCTTTGCCTTAGTGACAAGGTTTTCATACCAACCATTATTCAAGGAATTTATTTCCCAGGAGCACAGATTGAGTCCACTGGCGGGGGGGGGGGGGAATTCTGGCATTCCAATAATCAAATATCCCTAAACTGCTTTCATAGCTTTAGTATGGTCTGGCTCTAATCTTTAAAATCTCTTCTGTGCTACTTGCAAGTCTCCAGAGCTCTCATATAGTTGAGTATACTCACACTTTTCCTCTTACAGTGTGATTATCCCACTGACAATGCAGTTCAATAGCATTTTCCCAACTGCTGTATCCATTTCAATCTTAGGCGTCATCAGCTTGTTCCTGGGTGACAGCAGGAAAATTCAGTTTCCTGAATCAGATTTAGGGTTAGACTGTGAATTTTTCCTAACATGCAGGTTTTAGAAATGTAGATTTGACTCTTCCTAGAAATACGAATTTCTAGTCTTTTGCCTTCTGTTCTTTTATAATACAATCCTGTCTTCAGTTCTTCTGTTTTTCAGTTTTTCTCCTCCTGGCTCTTAACTGTCTTGCTACCATTGATGCATATTTTTCTTTTGTGGAGTAGGATTTTGTTACATTCTTTTCATTTATTGATACATTTAGTTTCTGTTCTTAATATCCTTTTTGCTTCTGCATTCATGGTATTATTTTCCGTTATATGTCTAACACTTAACAAAAATAACATGATCTTACATGACTGGAAAGTAGAAGATGACAAGAAGACTAGCTGTTGTTGATAACATCCTACTAACATACTAATAAAGTATATAACTATTTCCTCACAAACGGGAGAAATTTTAGGAAATGTTCTTGGTATCTCTGACCTAAGCTAGTTGTAACTGTACTTTGCAGAAGATTGTATTACACAGAGCAAATCAGTTCCAAGTCAGACAATGAATCCTTTCCCAGTTCCTTGGGTTAGTGTGCTAGAGTTGTTTGTCTTCTCAGCAGCTAGGACGGGGCTATGCTTTGGATTTGTGCTGAAAACAGTGTTGATAACACAGTGATGTTTTAGCTGTTGCTGAGCAGCACTTTTGCAGAGAGCCAAAGCTTTTCTGCTTCTCACACTGCCCCACCAGTGAGGAGGTTGTGATCACACAAGACATTGGGAAGGGACACAGCTGAGACAGCATATAAAGATAGGGGAAGAAGGAGGAAGTGGGGACATGTAGAGTTATGTCATTTGTCTTCCCAAATGATCATTACACATGACAGAACCTGGCTTTCCTGGAGATGGCTGAACACCTGCCTGCTGATGGGAAATGGTGAATGGATTCCTTTTTCTGGTTGGGTGTGCAGCTTTTGCTTTGCCTATTAAAATGTCTTTACCTCAAGCTTTCTCATTTTTACTCTTTCAGTTCTCTCCCCCATCCCACTGAGGGGGTTTGAGTGAGTGGCTGCATGTGGCTTAGCTGCCAGCTGGGGTTAAACCACAACAATTAAATCAACACAAATTAGATCAACAGTAGTCAAAAAACAGGAGAGTACAGGGCCTTTTCACTAACTGTTATCCCCAAAAGTTCTGTTCAGTGCTGTTGACTAAGGCTCAAGTACTCAGGACTTGCAGTGGCAGTGCTCTGGCATCCTCTGTCAGACTCCTTCATAACCACAAATATTGTTTACCACTTAATTGGGCTCCATATACATGAAAACCACATCTTTATTTTTGGAAAAAACATACCATGTAAAGTGTGGAGATTGTTAGTGTGGCTTCTATTTGATTATATTTACATTCTGTTGTGTACTTAACCAAACTACTTAAGGACATTCTACTCCATTGTTTACTTTCTTTCAGTATTGCCTACTTGTCCAACCCTTTACTCTTTTTCAGAAGCATTTCTTAGGCAGGCTGAGAAATCTGGGAATAGGATTTCAGTCTGAAATGCTTAATGTATTCTGCTGCCTACTGGGATGATCCACCCAACTCGAATGGCATTCATGTTACAGTTTAAGTAAACCCCAAAATAAATCTCTTGTTGTAGGAGTAGACTCACAGAAAACATTTAACATCTCTGTGTCTTTGAAGATACAAACTTCTGTATGTTCTCAGTTTCATTTTGTTTTCCAGTTATAATTTCTGAATTTTATTTGGGAAACAACTGTGAATCAGTTTCAGATTGACAATGCGAGTCAAGAACAGATAACCTCTAAACATGTCAATTTATATTCAAAGATTTTAACTGGACCATCTTATTATCAAGAGATGGAAACAGCCTGAGAATCATGCTGTGCCTCTAACTTCTGCAGTGGCCTTCTGTAGGTGCTAGATGATTACATAAGCCAAAAGACATCACTTTGATTTGCCATGGGCCCTTTCTTACCACTAAAGGTTTGCCTCCTCTTTTTACCTCAGTTTCCCAAATCTGTGATCCAGTGCTGATCACAGTGTTGATTACAGAATTAAAGATACTGGCAATTTATGGCTAAACAGTTACTGAGCTTCTCTAGTGTCAACACAGAATCTGGTAGTGATTTTATGTTTCTTTGATTTTTCTCAAGAATAAGGGTAAGGCCAGGGTGAACACTCTAGGCTTTTTTCAGCCTTTGAGGAGTATAATTTTTATAAGCAAGTAGGCAGGTATTTACTTAATAGCTCAGTATTCCTCAATACAGCATCTCTTGAATCCACATCCTACAAGCCTGACAGATCAGAAGTCATGACTCCAAGTTCCTGCCTTCTAAGAAAAAAAATCTCAAAATATCTTACAGTCCCACAGAAGGTGACATATTTAGATCCAGGTGTATGTATGGATTGAAGAAAGCACAATTTTCAGCTGCTTCTCATCAGTTTACATTGTCAACTTCAAATCCAGCAGACAGTGGGGTCACTTGTTCATTCTTGTTCTTAAAAAAAAACCCATGACCATCTCTATAAAACTGCCTTCAATAAAATATAAGTATTGCTACTGTCCTTGTGGGGAGAGGGTAAGTAGCACATACTAAAATAATATTTTTTAAATGGAAAATATGTAACCACATTTAATCCAAAGGAATGATGTTGAAAGATGTAATGCAGAGGACTTTGAAATCCTGTGTTCCTGTTTGCAAGCATACACAGGTCTCAGGACAAGTTATTTCTCTGGTCACCTGTTATGCTCTCACAGATTATCCAGTTATACAGAAATCCTGTTTTCCAGAGTGATTTTAAAGGAACACAATTATTATATTCATCAATACCTATCTTCTTCAAAAGGACTGAACACTGAACTATTAAAATTAAGGCCCTTGGAAATTTTGTCTGTATCATTTACAATTTTTTTTTGTTTGCATTGCAGTTATATAGAATCTGTTCCGTGTACCTAGAGAAACAGCAGTAAGCTATCCAGGGTATTTGTTTTGGTTTGTTTTGGTTTGTTTGTTTAACTGTCATTTGATTTGAACAGCCACATCTTAAAGAATAAGTTGTTAGAGAATAGTTTGGCACAAATAATCTTCAAATCACGGACAACTCTCTACTATGCAACAAAGAGGCATATTTGAAAAGGAAATTATGATTATTCCCCTTCTGCAAGCTAGACAGTTGTACTTCTGAAACACCAAGGCTTTTAAGTGGGAGCTAAATTAATCTTTATTAATCCTTGTTATCATGATTGCATAATGTCTGGATTTAAATGTCTGATGTACAGCTCTCTGTTTCCTGCTTCTCTGGCAATCAGAAGTGTGAAAATAAACCTTACACTTTAAAAGAAACACTTCATTTGAAAAAAAATAGATATAATCATCTGTACTATTAAAAAAAATAGTTTTACTTCACACAAGAATAAATATACAGCATGTCAGAGTTTCAAACTTGTTATTTTATGTTAAAATATGCACTGCTACATGTCAGAGCTGTGAAAATGGGAGGTAAAACAAGAAGGCAGTTGGCCAAATAGGTATTGCAAGATTTTTTTTTTTCCATTAAGATTTTTTTTTAGAGAATATTACTCCTACAATTTAATTATAGCATTTAAAACACCCTCTAAAATGGTCTCTGTGTGCCCTACTGAAACTTCAAACTACCCTAATTAATGATTAGATCAGAGTCAAAAAACAAAAACAGGTTTGAGTTTAGGTCTTCTTGTGCTTTTTTACAAGCTTCTATGCTGCAGAAATGAGCCATAATTCAAATAACCACTTTCAAACAACAGGCACAGTGTATAACACCATTTAAAATACTTTATGCAGACACATCATTAGTTTAGAGTTAGGTTTACATTAACTTTACTGTTGCAAATCTAATTGTTGAGGAGAAGAGGGGTTTTAACTTTATTGCAAACATGTTCTGCCTAAACAAGCTTAAAAAGCACACTCAGCTGGTATAGATTTTTACTTAAGTACATTAATTCTCAGAAATTAATACATAGTTTAAGCTTAAAAAATACTGTCAAAAGAATATTTTCCCAATCTCTGCTTGGGCTCTTAAAATAATATTAATTAAAATTATTATAGTTTAAATTTCATTTGGTAGTGTAAAGATAATACACTAAGAAAAGTATATTGTGCTCACTCTCAGGTTGATTGGTTGTTGTTTTATTTGTTTTAATCTGTGATATTGTGGGAAGTCAATTCAAACTGTAGTTTCACAATGTGTGGATAAAATGTAAGTATAAATACCTAAATCCATATTTCCAGAGAAAAAATGACTATTGACTTCTGTTTAGAGAAGAAAGTTGATACAAGTTTTTACTAATTCAAGTGCAATGTGCTGTGAAAAAAAATGCGTATTTACTGTTTAAATGATAATACAGGCCTTGTGCAAATGTCTTTTCAGCTTTTTATGTCTTCAGTGACTCAATAATTGTTCAAAGCTTCTCTAATAAGTAGTTGGCGTTAAGGGTTGACACAATGCCTTGGGCAAGACTAATTGCATCTACAGTGGACATAACAAGCTGTTCTTGAGAACAACTTCCGTAACAGTCACCTAGCTTAGATTACATGCAAAGTAACTTAATTTCTATGGCCTCCATATTACATCTTCAATGCACTGTTGTGCGGGGACAGCCTTGGCAGTTGGTACATCATTGTCTTTACTTCAAGTCACAGGAATTCCATCCAGCATTTACAATACTACACATGATCTGTGAGATCTTTTCGGCATCAAGTTACATATTTCAATACAACATGCTGTGTGCCCCATAGACTTCACAGAGATACATCCTTTGAAAGCTTTACCCATTGTCATGTTATACAGTTTTGAAGTATACAGCAGGAGGAAGAATTCTCACAAAGATCTTCTAATTGAAAAGTCAGGAATCATGTTTCTCTCTTGCTGAAACAAATACCCATTATTTCTTGTCATATATGTAAGAAAAGAAACATCTCATACATATTTATTTATTGCTAAAATGTTATACATACTTGGAAGTTTTTATTACATTTCCTTTCAAGCCTTATAGCAGCCTTGGTAAACTCTTGATCCTAAAATCAAGCATTGCAACTAAAATATAGTTGTCATTGCCAGGGTGGGTATCATGGTTTGTCCATTCTGACTGTAGTGCTTAGGAACATTTGATCTGTGTACCACTGCTGTATACAAACATCTTACCTTTGAGTTCACCCTGCTTCATAACCCAGCAGACCTAAGTGAATTACTCTTAAGAACAGTCTAAAAAGATAACACTTACTAGCAGTTTGTCCTCCTGAGAAGCTGAAGCTGTGTATTCTTCTCTGAGTGATTCTAGTTAGCCTCCAAGTAGAGTCAAACAAAGCAGTTTGAAATGCTTCATTTAAACCATTCTCAGGGGACTAAAAATACATATGAAATCAGATGTCCCATTTCATCTGAGAAGAATTCATCAACAACCTGACATATTTGCTTCTTAAACTGTTTCTGAGGTGTAATTGATGATGCAAATCCAGTTTAGTGTGAAGGCAAATAAGCCAGATTAAACCAAATCCATAGATACTCTATGCCAGTCTCATCTGACTTTTGTTGTGAGTTATTAGTGATATTCTATTCTATGACTAAAAGTGTTCATACAGCGATTCCATGGGTTCTCAGTTAAGAAAACAAAACTATCAAAAGACCACTGAATTTTATACCTATGAACTTGAAGTAGCATATTCAGTATTAAGAGTAGGGTTTTGGTTTACATTTTGCCCCCACCTCCCCCCAGCCTCCATCCACAGAGTTTTGGATTTAGTGCATACTGAAGTGACTAATATGTTTGTGTAAAATATTTTAGAATATTAATGCAGCCTCTCAAATGAATTCCAGTGATGATAAAATCATAGCTTTGGTTATCTTTCCTTTAGCATAGCAAGACTTCTGTTTTTTCAAGTATACATAGATATAAGTTGTTCTGTATTACTGATAATTGAAATTACTTTCTTCTGGACTTTTTCCAATATTCTTTAGAGTGATACCCCAAAAGTCAACATATTAGAGCAGTGAAAACTTTGTTAGTAGACTGGAAAGTTTTTCAGGAGACTGTATGTGATTGCATAAGATGTATGAACCATTGTATATAACTTTTACTTTATTTTTTTTTTTACCCAAGAATCTTTCTGGCTTATTTTCATTTTGTGGGGATGTCATTCACAGGATTTTAGAAAACCATAACACTTGTTCAGTGTACAATTGATAATCCTAGGTGTGATGAAGAGAAGAGAATAGAAGAGAATAAAGCAAAAGTAAACAAAGAAAAAGTTGATTAAAATATCATCACATTTCTTTCTCAGATTTTTCCCCTTTCAAGACTCCGAAGACAAATCACTATATTCCCAGAGTCAACGCTTTTAAAACTTTCATCTGTCTTACTAATTGAGTCTAGCTTTGTTTGATGCACATATACAGAATGCTTCCTTTAAAAGTTCCCTTAGACACACATCACAAGATTCACATGTGCGGGAGGTGTGATTCATTGTAAGAAATGCAGCAGTTTCTTTTCTAATACTGACATCAATTCAACCTTACTTCAACATTATGAATTCATTATTATGAACTTTCAAAAAAGATCTAATATTCTGAAACAATTATCTAAGCTTGAGAAAAAATAAAAGAATTAGCATTAGTAAATATCTTTAGATTTTGCAGCCAAAATTTGGAATAAAATTTGGAATAAAATTTGGTTACTTCATCTTTAAATATTACTGGCTTTACTAAGTTCAAAATAAAGAAAAAAAAAAAACAACAAAAACAAACCAAACCAAACAAAAGCTCCACTAGGTCACTTTGAACATTCTCCTTGGTTTAATTGGACTCTCTTCCTGCAGCTATGATATCATGTTGCATATTTGGAAACTTGACGTATGTCACAGAGGACAAGAAGATTAAAGTGCTTTCCTTTACCACTGTTTTCCTGACAATTAATCCTATATTGCCTCAAGTTCTAGAATATGCAGCTTGCTTAATAATGTTCTTTGAACTTTGCAATGATTGATCTATTGCAATTAAACTTTGAACTCTGAATATTACCAGGTCATCTTATTGTTGGCAGTGGTAGACCTGTAAGTCCTATTTTAAATGAAATCCTATGGTTAAGTCACTGATCCAAGAGAGGACAAAACCCATGTCATCTAAATGACCAGTCATGCCCTCCCTTGCAGGAGGAAATAAAAACCTGCAAAAGGACAGTAACATTGATGTGGCAATGTATTTCTAATTCCAACACTGAATTGTGTAATAAACATTATTAAATAGGTCCAGTGTGCAAGTATAGCATTTTGGAATAAAATTGTGCTGTGCTAGGAACTAGAGTTCTCAGGAGCATGGTGATTATGAAATATGGAAAAAAATTTGTCTTACTTATTTTTTACTTTAATAAAGTATTCAGAAGTTAAAATATTGATCCAAATATCCAGGCATGGAATAAAGAATTGGCAATTTTACCATTGTAGATTTTTCTAAAATATTTCCAGAATGTCCTGTATTCAGATGAGTATTCATGTATTTTTAACTCATCACAAAGAGACAGAGAGAACTTGTAAAAGAAGAAAAAGAGTGCTTCCTCACCTTAGCAGTATACTTTTTTCACTCAGAGAAGATAAACCTTTAGTTTTCACCAAACCCATACGAAAATAATTTTCTCTATACAGGTCCAAAAATGGGAAGGCAATACAGCTTATTTTAGTGACTTAAAAAATCCAAAGTTTATGCCTCCCCACTTCCTTTCTAAAACATAAATGGGAGAGGTGCCTGATCACTGGAGGAAAGCCAGTGTCATTCCAGTCTTCAAAAAGATTGAGAAGGAGGATGCAGGAATAACAGACCAGTCACCCTCACCTCCATCCCTGGAAAGATGATGGAGCAGCTCATTCTGGAGGTCGTCTCTAAGAACATGGAGGAAAAGAAAGTTATCAGGAGTAGTCAGCATTGGTTCACAAAGGGGAAATCATGTTTAACTAATTTGATAGCCTTCTATGACAGTGTGACTAGTTGGGTAGATGGAGAGCAGTGGATGTTGTCTGCTTTGACTTTGACACTGTCTCCTATAGTATCCTCATAGGTAAGCTCAGGAAGTGTGGGTTAGATAAGTGGAGCGTCAGATGGATTAAGAACTGGCTGAATGACAGAATTCAGAGGATTGTGATCAGTGGCACAGTCTAGTTGGAGGCCTGCTGCTGGTGGTGTTCTCCAGGGGTCAGTGCTTGGTCAAGTCTTGTTCAACATATCTGTCAATGATCTGGATGAAGTGACAGAGTGTACTTTCAGAAAGTTTGCTGATGATACAGGACTCAGAGGATTTGCTGATACCCCGGAAAGATGTGCTGCCATTCAGAGAGACCTGGACAGTCTGGAGAGTTGCGCCAAGTGGAACTTATTCAACAAGGACAACAAGGACAGTAAGGGGAACCTTGTTCAACAAGGACAACTGTAGAGTCCTGCAACTAGGGACAAGTAACCTCATGCACCAGTACAAGTTACGGGTTGACCTGATGGAAAGGAGCTCCATGGAGAAGGAACTTAGAGTCCTGCTGGACAAATTAACCATAAACTAACAGTATGCTCTTGTGGCTAAGAAGACCAATGGTATCCTGGGATGTCTTACAAAGAGTGTGACCAGCAGGTTGAAGGAGCATCTCCTTTCTCCACACTCTGTCCCAGTGAGACCACACCTGGAGTATTGTGTCCAGTTCTGGGCTCCTCATTTTAAGACAGCCAGGGAACTACTTGAGAGCGTCAAATGGAGGGCTACGAGGATGATTAAGGGACTCGAACATCTCTCTCATGAGGAAAGGCTGAGAGATGAGGGGCTGTTTAGCCTGGAGAAGAGAGGACTGAGAGAGGATGTTATCAATATTTATAAATATCTGAAGGGTGGGTGTCAAGAGGATGGGGCTAGTCTGCCTTCAGTGATGCCCAGTGATAGGACAAGGGACAAAGGACACAAAATGGAATATGGGAAGTTCCACCTCAACATCAGGAAAAATCTTTTTATTGTGAGGGTGATGGAGCACTGGAACTAGCTGCCAGAGAGGTTGTGGATTCTCCTTCTCTGGAGATTTTCAAAACCTGCCTGGATGTACTCCTGTGCAACCTGCTCAAGGTGAACCTGCTTTAACAGGGGGTTTGGACTAGATGATCTCTAGAGGTCCCTTCTAACTCCTACCATTCTGTGATTCTGTGGTTCGTGACTCTGTGATTTTGTGACTATATATAGGATATGTAGAAAGTGCACACAATCTGCACATTTTTATCATATCTTTTGCTTCATAAAGTAATCTCTACTTCTTTGTGATTGGCTTTTCTATGACAAAGCATAACCATGAACAGTTTGTTGCTGCCATGCTGTTTTATGTAGCCACCTCCTGCCTGCTGTTTTTCCAGAATTCCCCTCTGGGCTGGGCCTCTCAGTGTGATTTGGATGAGCTGCTTTGAAAATGAGTGTCAGCTTTCACTTTGCATTATAAAACAGAAGAGGAGATATGCAGCCTCACATAGAAGATCAACATTTTAATAAAAATGATTCTCAAGGAGGAAAAAAGTTAACAAACCCTAAAGATTTCTCCTATACCATAGATTAGGAAAGAAACAGGAAAGCAAACAAAGAAACAAACAAACAAAAACCAAAACACACTAACCCACCAAAAACTCCAAGCACTTAGAAACATAAAAATACCACTGACTGAGGAGAGGCTTAGTTGCTGCCATCATTGCAAAAGACATAATTGCTCAAGAGAGAAAGCAATTGTATACATATGAAATTCTGTCTTGCAGTGACAGTGGAAGAGGGAATTAACCATGGCACCATTTGTTATATATGTCCTCAGTGTATAAATACCATACAGCCTTTTTGTTTAACCACAACAAATGCCTTTTATAGACATCTAATGTTAAGTCTATTTATTTGTATTTTGCTCATATATTTTTCCCAAATGTAAACTTTTCCTTCTGACTGACAGTGCTTTTTATTGTCTACATAGGTTATAGGAACTTATATGTGGCTGGGGAATCTTTGGAAGATCTAAAACTTGAAGGGGTCATTATGAATGAATGGTTCCCTTGAATGAAGTCAAGGTCACATTAGAGAAAATTAAGAGCAGGCTATTGAACTCTAGAGATATGTTCAAGGGTTTAGCTGGAAGAGTAGAGAAGATCCTCAGCTTTTGAAGAGAATTCTGTTTAGTGGAAATTAATAGACAGGAAAAAGAAATTAAAGATCAACTCTAGACTTGAGGGTAAACTCTCAGAGACTAACCTACTCACAGTCTTGGGTAATGAGGTCACTGGAGAAAATGAGTAACTATATTCTTACTTAAGAAAATTCACAGCAAAGTGCAACAGGATCATCCAATTTCCTGTACTATTCCACTTCACAGCAATTTTTCCTACATTTTATACACAATAGTCAGGAAACATTAAAGAATTCACTTGTTCAAAAAGCTTATGAAACTTATATATTAGCTTTCCAAGACAAACCTTTACTTCCAAAAATATACAACATTTAGTATGCTTATAGTGAGAGTTTTAATTATTTAAGATATTTTAAAATCTCTCCCCAATGTATTTAATGATGTTTTCCCAGTTAGTATTAAAAAAATAATACGCCCCCCTTATTAATTCTTTCTCTTTTAATTATTATCAAGTGTATCCCATGGATGATATATTCTAATAATAATGAAGTGCCATTCTTAGCATGAAAATATTCCTTATTGTACCAGAGGCATAGTTTTAATATCTTGAGGGGGTTTTTTTTTCTGCATTTCAGTTCTAACTTATTTAACTTTACCTACAAAACCAGTATTAGAACTGGCACTCATCATGCTAGCCAGCTAAGACTGGGTAACATGTCATTTGTTGTTCCAAAATGATTTGAGGTTGAAAGCTTCTTTCTTCCCCTGTGCACTGACTCACCTTCCACCTTTACAAGAGATATGTTATTATCTTGTTCAGATGACTTTACTGCAGCAGCTCTGACAGCATGATAAAGTATCCAGTTCCATAGTACATGTCATTTCTCAAGAAAACTTTTCTGAAAGGAACATGAATATGAATTATTTTTTAAAAATCTCTTGCTGTAGTAAAGGACTTTTCAGGAACTGAATATATTTTTGTTTGGGGTTGAGCAAAGGCTTTAATTTTCCAATGTGATTTTAGTCAATGGGATTTTAGTCAATGAAGAATTGTGCTGAACAATGACAAACAGTTGCACAACTACCATACACAGGGTGATAACAACAATGAGGTAGGGTAGTTTTGAATATTAAATCAAATTCAGAATGCAGACAACCTACATGCTAAAGGCAGGATAGGTATTATCCCCTCTAATACTGTCACTTTTCCCCTGATGCTCAAGTAATTTGAACTACGGTCAAATTTTGTAAAAACAAATGTAATCTTAAAAAAAATATCTGCTGCCTTACACAGAGGTTTATATCAGCTGATTTCTCTGTGAGTTATACAATTTTTCCTCTGTCCTGACATAATTAAGAGTCAAATTTAATATGTAAGGGACAAGATATTGTCTTCTCTGCCTAGCATTATAGAAGGCAATGAATGATATCATCTGCTCAGTTTGAGAGCTTCAATAGCCAATTTTGATAGAAACATATTTTGAAGTCTGACAAACATATTTTATATTTAGATGGACATTGGGCATCTAAGGAAGATCATCTTAGATCAAGAATAAATATCCAGTGCATAGACCTCCCACAGTGACTCTCGCATCATGTTTGGGTTTTTTTTCCATAGAAGAAAAGCCTTTTCTGTTAGCAATAAGTGCTGGGTTTTATTTTCAGCTCTCTGTGACCACAGCAACTTGACATAAATTAGAACTGACCTCCATGTGTTCCAGTGGGATAGCTGTGAACAGGAATGTGCAAACACATACTTTAAAACCATTTACATTAAAATTGCTATGACTGCATTCCCTGTGACTTGGATAAAACTAAGGTTTCAGTTGTTTGTTCTTATTTTCAGGGACATGAAAAAGGGGAAAGGCTAGGAAGACAGGGAAGTCTGGTACAAATTAATTCTTCTTTTGTATGTATTGTTCTATAAATGTAAATGGAGAGCATATTTTTATGTTCAACTAAGTAGTTACCATAAATAACTATAAATTAGCCCATCCTACTTGATCCTGCCTATTAAAAACAAACAAACAAACAAAAAAAAAAAAAAAAAAAAAAACAAAGAGAGAGAGAGAAAAAAAATTCTTGATATTTTAACCAGAGAAATAGAAGTTGCAATTGTGTCACTGAGGAATGAGAGGCAGAAGTGCTGAATCATAAGCCCAAGCTGGTTTCCCTAAACACCTAGTAAAATACATTGAAAACCTCAAATTTGTGGTTCCCTGGTCTTGAGATTTTCCTTCGATAGATCTGTCTGAGAGCCAGACCTTCCCATCTCCAACTGGCTGTAATCCACTTGGATGCTCAGTTCAACCCAGCTGTGATCAACAGGCTATCACTCCATCAGACTGTGAAGTCAGATCCCTGAACGCCTTCACAATTCATTTTTACCAGGACTCCCAGCACATGTGGGTTCCCCACTGCTGAACTATCAGCTGAAACTTATGTCTTTGCAGCAGTCATCATAGGGCTGTCTAGTGGTGTAAGTCCTGAAAATGCACAGACATGCTTTAAGAAAGTAATGGTTTTGTGGGGTTTTCTGCTTTGAATTACTGTTTAACTGTCTGAGGATATTGTACTTCACAGGAAGAATTAAAAAGAAACTCTTAGGTAACTTTGGATAGAAATTCTGTAATAAAATCATAAATAAAAAGAAGACAAGTGTAATTTGTGTGGGGGGGTGTTAAGTAATATTGTAATACAAAGCTTAATTAAAATATACATTTCAAAACTGTACTGCCAAGCTCACAACTTTTTAACTTTTTTTTCTTAAAAATTCAGAAAGCTCTGCTGTCTGTCACTGCCTGGGTGTTCAGGGTGCTTTGCATATTCAAACCTATTGTCCTTCATTCCCCTTTCACCCATACACTGACAGATGTATCAGCTGCTTAACATCACATGGAATGACTTCCAGTTAATTACTTGCTCAAAACTAGATATGGTAGGAGTTAGATTGGAAGCAGACAATAAGACACTTTTTGCAGAATGTCTTCATGAAATGTAAAGTTGGAATTTTTATATTGTTAAAGTTTTCAGAAGGATTTGGTTTATGGTACAGTAGAATGATACTATAATCAGATATAAACAACTATCATGACTTTTTGTTGTTGTTGTCAGAGCTCTAGGTAGGCAAATATTTAAATTCTCAGTACTCCTCACAACCAGCCTGAAATTATAAGGTTTTAGTTATAACAGCTGATCAACTAGGACCTTGTAAGTGTCCATTATCTCTCTGTTTGCAAAAGTAATTTAATAATTACTTAATTTTAAGTTTGATGTGTATAATGAAAAAATGACAGGTCATTCAAATTTCTCTAACTCTCTCAACAGGAAAACTCAAATGTGTTATGAATGAAATGGCTTGACACACTGCATTGGTAGTATTTTTTATAATGAAAAAAATATTTAAAAAAACAACCACAATGAAATCCCAGATTTGTATCTTCCATGCACTTGAATATCATTCTTAGTTCAGATCTTCACAACTTTCGAAGAAAATTAGTTTACAACAAAAATATTGACCTGAATTTTGTTACTGCTTAATCACTGACAATTTGATGATGAGTCAATCTCTTAATTGGTATTTTCAACATCGGTAGTAGTCTCTGTGTTACCTATAGCAAGCAGTAGTACTAATAAGTATTACTATTTCCTAAAAAATCATGACGGATTACAAGACAATAGGCATAGTTAAAATAATTCTTAAGAGATAAATGAACAGTATGATTGTCTATGGCAACTATTTATTGTAATGAAAAAAAAAAACCAAACCAAAGATTACTTCCTCCTTGAAGAATAACTAAGTAAATAAATATCTAAATTTAGATATTGTTCAATTATGGAAAAAGTATGTTAAAATATATTACCCATTATATATAACTGTATAGACTACTCATTTAAAATGTCTCTACTGACAAGATATAAAATGGTCCAGCTATGTGACTAGCCTTCTGTTAAACCACTTTTGACTTTGCCTCCTGAGATTACTTAAGGTTTATCTTCATCTCCAAACCCCAATCATCATGTTAAACAGATATAACATGTAAACATAATTATTTCTATGAAAACATTGCTAGTTGCAGGTATGTCATATTCTCATCAGCAAAATAGCCTCTTTCAAAATGTAAATTCCTCCAGAAGCAGTTAGCACAGCTAACTGTGTTAGATGTGTTTTACCTAATATTTTACCATATGCTAATATACGTTAAGCTGATCCTCATGGCAATAAAGAGGGAAATGTTCGAATCACATCCAGTCAATGATTCATGCAGTTTTAGCATAGAGTGAATGATTGTCTTTGTATGGAATAATTTGCTCTGGGAATATGCTTATTTCTTTCTATCAGCTAAAGAAAGAGCTGACAAGATTCTTAATTTTTAAGTGGCTAAGGTTAGGTGAGATATATCTTGCCCTTATATTCATACCTTCCATCAGTCTTCCTGTCTCAGAAAAGCTCATAATTTAGTAAAGTTCAGTATTAACCATCCATCTAAACCAGACAGAGTACTTCTCAACCGAAATCTACTCCTGATGCAAGTTAAAATGTTAAACAAGTAATCTAACAGATCAGTTAATTTGGTTTGTATTTTTTTTTTTGGTTTGTTGTAGTTTTTTGGTTTGTTTCTTTCTTTTTTATTATTTTTTTTTCAGATCTACTAGTCAAAAACATGGAAGTATTATATATATAGAAAGCAAGGAGAAAATGTATTTAAAATTCCACAGGGTTTGAATTTTCAAAATTTGTCTACTCTTTCTGAAACATTTCACTGCACTCTTTGTATTTTCAGATGGAAAGCATAGTGCAAACGTGCATTAAAAATACCCAAGTATTTACTAAGAAAATTATTCAAAATAACATATAGGAACTTTCACTGATGAGAAGAAAAAAGATCTGGTTTTAAGTGCCATTACCTGCCAACAGAGCAGTAGACCATATTGCCTGATAAAAATTTTTAAAGTGTCAGCCAGAACACAGAAACAGAGCTCTTTACCTTGTATGATCTTTACCTAACGTGTCTGGACTATCTGAAGAACATGGTGGGAAAGGACTAGTATTTTGGCTTCTCATAAATCTGCCTGCATTTCTACCACCAACCTGGTGCCCAGTGCCATGTATTTCCTTTTTCTCAACATATACTTTTGAGTTGTTATTTCCTTATCCAGTGTTTCTGTTTACATCTTAATTTAACTCTCCAAGCATTCCTCTCCATCTTCCTGTACTTGATCTTCCATGCCAGATTCATGCATTGCAATAGAAACCTTATTCCAGCTCTGGCTCCTCTCTTCTCTATACTCAAGCCAGTTTATGCTTCTTGGACTCTGCAAATAACAGAAGGTGTAAGTAATACAATTTCCTTCTCTCGTTTTAGATGCTTGCATGCTATGTATGTTGAAGAATCTGGAAATAGAGAAAGTCTAGCTCACATCATTGCAGTCTTTGGAGACTTTTTCAGAGATTTTGAAGTCTAAGAAGCATGCAGCAAACCCCAGCAAAATAATTTTTCGACACCTTTTCATTTTGCCACTATTCTGTGGATTTTGATAAGGGCAGTAAAATATGTTCCCAGTGCAAAAATAATAATTGGAAAATGTCAAATTCCTTCTTTCAAGTATGGGAGTTCTAGAACTGCTCAATGGAAAGGTCAGTAATTTCCTTTTGCTATTGATTTTTCTATTAGACACAATAACATTTTGTTCTCTAACTGTGTGGCAAGCAGGTCAAGGGAGGTGATCCTGCCCCTCTTACTCCATTCTGGTAAGATCCCATCTGGAGTACTGTATCCAGCTCTGGAATCAATACAAGAAAGACATGTACTTGTCGGTACAAGTCCAAAGAGCCGCAAAAATTATCAGAGGAATGGAAAACCTCTCCCATGAGGACAGAAGGAGAGAGTTGGGGTTGTTCAGTCTGCAGGAGAGAAGGCTTGGGGAGACCTTATTGAGGCCCTTTGGTACATAAAGGGGGGCCTATAAGAAAGATAGGGATAGTCATTTTACTAAGGGCTGTTGTGACAAGACGGGGTGATGGTTTTAAATTAAAAGAGGGTAGATTTTGACTACATATAAGGAAAAACATTTTTTACAATGAGGGTGAAGAAACATTGTAACAGATTTCCCAGAGAGCTGGTAGAAGCCTTACCACTGGAAATAAGCACAGGTTGGACTGGGCTTTGGCTGTTTTAATAGATCCTATAGTAGACACTTGGCAAATATAATTTAAACAAAACCACACAGACAGAGAGGCTGTAAAGGATACAAGGCCACATTTTGGCTGTGGACCTACACTTCAGTAAAGCTTTTGACACTGTTCCCCACAACATTGTCATAAAAAACCTGGCTACTTGTGGCTTGGATGAGCATACGCCCTGCTGGGTAAAACGCTGGCTGGATGGACAGGCCCAAAAAGTGGTGGTGAATGGAGTTAAATCCATGGCAGCTGGTCACAAGTGGTGTTCTGCAGGGCTCAGTGCTGGGGATACTCCTGGTTAATAACTTTATCAGTGATCTGGATGAGGGGATTGAGGGCACCCTCAGTAAGTTTGTAGACACCAATTTGTGCAGGAGTGTTGATCTCCTTGAAGGTAGGTGGGGGATCTACAGAGGGGCTGGATAGATGGGCCAAGGCCAATTGTATAAGCTTCAACAAGGCCAAGTGCTGAGTCCTGTACTTGGGCTACAATAACCGCAGGCAATGCTATGGGCTTGAGGAAGTGTGCCTGGAAAGCTGCGTGTCGGAAAAGGACCTGGGAATACTGATTGACAGTTGGGTGGATAGGAGCCAACAGTGTTCCCAGGTGGCCAAGAAGGCCAATGGCTTCCTAGCTTGTATCAGAAATAGTATGGCCAGCAGGAGAATGGAAGTGATCATGCCCCTGTACTTGGAACTGGTGAGGCCACACCTCAGTTTTGGGTGCCTCGGTATAAGAAAGACACTGAGGTTTTGGAGTGGGTCCAGAGAAGAGCAACTAAGCTGGTGAAGAATCTTGAGAACAATTCTTATAAGGGGCAGCTGAGACAACTGTGGCTATTTCGCCCAAGGAAAAGGAGTCTGAGAGGTGACCTTATTGCTCTGTACAACTTCCTGAAAGAAGGTTGGAGAAAGGTGGGTGTTGGTCTCTTCTCCCAAGTAGCAAGTGATAGGACAAGAGGAAATGGCCTCAGGATGCACTAGGAGAGATTTAGGTTGGACATAAGGAAGAATTTTTTCACTGAAAGGGTTGTCAAGCATTGGATCAGGGGAGTGGTTGAATCACCATCCCTAGCCATGTTTAAAAGTTGTGTAGATATGGTGCTTAGGGTTGTAGTTTAGCAATGGACATGTAGACTAGGGTTAATGGACTCAATGCTCTTGAAGGTCTTTTCCAAACTAGATGATTCTTTGATTCTGTGATTTTAGAAATCATCATGTATTGCACATTAAAAAGAAAATTTACCTGACGTATAGAGACAGAATTAACTACTTTGGTCTCCTACTGCTACAGTTATGGGGAAAAAAAAAAAAAAAAAGGAAAACAGAAATGTAAAATGCCACTTTTTGTACTGTAAACCTTTCAGATAATTCTTAGAGTAATTCTGTTCTTTGGTTAGTCCCTAGTATTTCAGGAAATGATAATTAAACAACTTTAATCACAAAGTCATGCTACTTCAGATTTTTGAAACACTTACAAGAGATTGCCATTTTTTTTTTTTCATTGAACCAACCAGCGTAATCAAAACTAACACATGAGATCACTCCATCTTAATTTCAAATATTTAATCAGAATAATGTGTGTCTTGAGGAAAACAGATGCACTCCTGTCTGTAGAATATGTCTCCAAATCCATGAAAAAGCAATTAGACTGAATGCAGTACATGCTGCATACAAAATAGCAAACTTTCTACAAATCTTATTGTTCTAACACTTAAAAATTTAGTGTATGTTCATCCAGGTTCAGTTCCTGCATCTGTGCATCTGTCGTATGGTAGCACTATCCATTAAAGAGATATTTGATACACTGATAGCAGAATTCTATTTCTCTATATTTCTGTCAAAGTATTAATCCCCCCTAAAATAGGTACTCTCTTTTTCTTATATAAAAATTATTATTGTTCCCTTGTTTTATTAATGTCACTAGTAATGTCTCCTAGGTAAAAGATTAATTAGTTGACTGTGATTCATAGGAATGAAGCTGCAACTAAATTACTTAGGTGTCATATCAAACTCTTCTTTTGTTATGTCATGACGTACTACTATTTAAGAACGGAAACAAATAAATATTAATTTCCCTGTAAATTGCCAAGCTCACGTCTTGGGAGTAGCATCAATAACCCATCAATGGAAGATTATTAATCTGCAACAAATGTTTTCTGTCATCAGCAAGCTTCTTCTTTAATCATCCTTCTTCACTTCAGTGCTCATTAATTATGTTTAGGTCATTTACGTTTGTTCTACCCTTCCACAACAGAAAGTGTTATTTTCATTACAAGTGGATAGGGAAAGGAATAGATCTGCAACTAATTAAAATAAAATTTTTTACTTCTCTTTTTGAAGATTATGCATTTCTATAACACTATTTTTTCCAATTACATTATGCATGGCAGGGTCCATTGAGAATAAATGCAGGTAAATGGAGCTTGCACTCTCGTAATTGAGGAGAGCTTGATCACTTCTCATACATCAAAGAAACAAATCATTGAGGGGGCAGGGAGTAGGGTTTTTTTTTTTCAGGAGGATGGGTTGGGTTTTTTTCCCAAGACAGCAGTGTCAAATTTATATTTTGCATTGTGTGTCAATAAACTGCCCCGACATTCCTATCAAATATTTACAAAAGAAAAAAAAAAAAGAAGAAACCACACATGTATAAAACAACTAATTGAATCACTGCATTATCTAATCACCTTATCTGTAGTCAGGTAGACCTGTTACATCTATTGAGTATATCTGAGTATTGAACTAAACTGACTTTAATACTATTTTAGAGGCACAGTTTCATTACATAAAATCTTGTGCACTTTTATATATGACAGCTTTCCATCTAACCTTTCCTAGCTCTATATAAATATCTCCCTAAATATATCTTCAATGTCAATAAGCTTGTTTTATAAACTATTTTGTCTTGCAATCATAGCAACCTTGTCATCCTCCTCTGTTTTATATACTCCTACATTTTTTATTTGACATAATGTTATCATTATCCCAGAGTAAATGCAGTTCTGCTGATTACAAGTCCTCCAAAGTTTCAAGTTATTCTTTACTTGCAAACCAATGCTCCCTTACAGTTTTCTGATAAAGTCTGAGTATTAGCAGGAGGGAGACTATTTGCAAGGGAAATGGGTTTCGGTTTGATTTAAATTTCAGATTTCACTTTAAATATTAGATTTATTTTTGGATTATATGGTCTGTTCTAAGACTTGTGAAGAGTAGCTACTTTTTTTTTTTTTTTTTTATGTAGAAGGGACCTTCATTGCATACACTTTGAACTTCTTCACAATGTTGACTTTATTAATAGCTTGGCCACAAAGATAAAAGCTGGTATAAACTCCTCTATGGCCCATCTCCCTTTGTTGCACTTATCCACCTTTTTGAGCTCTTTGTTTTTCAAAGAAATACTTCAGTCCTTCCAAAATTCTTGAATTAGTAACATACATCAAGCCCATGTATCACAATAAATTATTCTGCTCTTCTAGAAATAGTTCAAGCAAAAGAATAAAGAGAAAAGGTGGGATATCAGGATATTGGGTGATGGCTTAGAATTTCATAATCTAAATATTAAAGGTCAAAAGAATAACATATTACTTCTGCCTTTCAGTGTTTGCACTTGTAGATTTTAACCTCATATTATACTTCCAGCTTCTGCTAGAATAAGTAGCGCAATGAAGATTGAAAGATAGTGCTTTTTTTTGTCAATATAATATTTTGCTTTGAAGACTCGAGTAATCAGAGAATGGAATACCTTTGACACAATCATGTAGAAATTAGTTAAATGTATCTGCAGTTCTAAAACAGTAAATGTTCTTTGTGCTGATGCTAAAAGAAAGAAAAAACCCCGCTTCGCTGACTTTTTTATCATAGGACTTCAAAAACTTACCTTCTAAAAATGTGTGATAAGGATTAGTTGACCTGTAGCTAGACACTATGAGTTTTGGAGAGAGCTGATAACTTGTATATCATGGCAAATAATTGAAATGATTGGAAAAGCATGTTTTGGCTGTTGTAAATTAACTGTACATATCAAAGCTAAGTGTAACACAGTTAAGCAACATTTGTACTTAACCAAGTTCAACACGAACTCAACTGGATCATGAGACATCTTTTCATTACATAAATAATCATAAATAGACAGCTATTTAGAGAATTAGCTGTAGCTTCAGAAGTGACATTGTATACTCTTAATATGGTCCACATTTCTAACATTATAAAAATATTGTCAGTGACATCCATCATAGAAAGGAATTAAAATATACAAATGCTAATTGGTTTAAATGGATTTATATGATGACATAATGTTAATGACGCCTAAAATTCTAAATCTGGTCTGCCTCTACAAGGTGCTTAGATGCATCTAAACTTATGTATGAAAATAATTATATGACATTAGTTCATAAAACTGTATTGTGTAGATTGGGAAGAGGGAAAGTAGCCCAAGATAAACAATCTATTATATGTTTAGATTGTAAGAAAGACACCTGTATGTACTGAGCATATAAATACAACTAGCTCTGTAAATCCAAACAAATCCAACTCAGAGTTTGAATTTGTAAGTACATTCAGAAACTTCATGTACCATAATCAGAGACAGCATTTTAACTAAGCTATTTCTGATTTGCTAGGTGATTTCACTAGATAGCTACTTAGTATTCTTGATTTGTCTTGAAATCACTGTTTACAATGAGGAAAACATTATGCTAATAAGACAGATTGATCAGTCACTTTAAACTAATTAAAATTAAAAAATAAAATAGGAAAGCTCCGGGAGACAGCACAGTATGTAAGTCCCTACTATGAGAGCAAGAAGCAAAGCCAAATAATAAAAAAAATTGCCTCTCTGTGCAGTGGAACAGATACTCAAAACAAAGGATTTCAACATGCAAAGTGGAGAGAAAAAAAAAAAAGTTATTATGACCACATGTACTACTTCAAGTTCTTTTGCTGAATTATACTATACTTATTCAGGTTTTTTTCCATGCTTTTTGTATATTATCATTTTCACATGTGTTCAGATGTGTGTTGTGGTAGTCACCAAGGCAGAGGTTATCTTTTGCTTCAGGGACCTTAAAACCTCTCCTTGACCACCACTTTGCTATCACTTTAAGTTTTTGTAGGCCTTTATGTGGGGATCTGTGTGTGGTAAAGTTCAAGATGTAATGGGTTTTTGTTCCTGTGGAAAATGCAAGGCCAGTTTAGACAGACTTAGGGCAATCCTTCCCATCTAAAAAACTTTCCATTAGCTACTTCTGTCAGTGTAAGCCCTCAGAAAGTATGAAACTGTCACATACTGACAGACAGCAAATACTGAAAACAATAAAATGTTCACCACTATTAGAAACTGAAATATGAAAGATTTTATTATATGTGTAGGCCTATTACCACTTCTGATGTCTGAATCAGAGGATTCTTCTGCATTCCACTGTTGCACACGATCTTTCAGTTTGAAAGTACAGTACTCCATGGTTGTATCAACAAGCAATGACTTATCTAACAACCAAAAAGAAATTGCGGTTTTGACAAAGCCCAAAACTGGTCTAGAAAGTAAAAGCACTTCTGTGGGCTGTGATACCATTTGAACACTTATTAAAGCAGACACAGCTGTTATTTATTCTCAAAATAACACAGCCTTTTGAAGAAAGAATTTTAAGTATTAACCATGTGGATTTCATTTTTTCACTTCAAAGTACAGTAATTTATTCAACTATGTCAGAATTTTTTAAACTAAAGAATACATCCAGAACCTTCCAAATTGTGACAAAATTGTTTATGTGGTGGTAACATTAAGGAAAAACCTTTGAAACACTAACCATTAGTTATGACAGTAAAATGCCATAGAAGATATATGCTCGCAGAAAGAAAACAAAAGTTATATCACATTTCACAAGTTACTACTATCCATACAGTAGTATGGTTGTGAAGAAAAGGGAAATTCTTTATATTTTTACAAAGGTGAGTGAGTCTCAGTATCAAGGCTGTGAATTGAACAATGCCTACAACAAGAGCAGGTCTGTGATCTATTGGATGTTCTTTACACGCACATACTGGTCTCTGAAGGATGTAAACCAAAGTAAAAAATGCCTTAAAGCAGCAGGTGAATGTTCTGCCACCTGAGGGGCTCAGAAACTTTGTGAATCAGATCAATAAAGATTTGATGATTCAGGAGGACATTTTAACCCCCTAAAAATACCTTCATTTTAGCAGCAATTCTCAAAGGAAAGCTGGGGAAAGACACAAAAATGTTGTGGTCAGCTACTGCATAATCAAGTTGTCTACTAAATAAAACTGAGACCTTCCACTTGTCCTACAGCTCTGTCACATTTTTTTTTTCCCCCAAAACATTCCAAAGAAAATCAATAACATATCAAGAACACAGTGATACCTGGCAGCTTAATTTCAGAAAGTCTGCTGATCGATAGCTTTAGAGAGGCTTACAGTTCTTCAGAATATAAGTGCAGTAATTAATGCTGGGGACTGTGTATGCAAGCATGTGTTTATGTGTGACTAAAAAAGAGGCTGAGATTTAAATTCATTAATGGGACCTTCTGCAACATTGCATTTCAGTCACTACCTTTACTGTTCCTTTGTGAAAATGTTTTAGAGCTGGATGTTCTCCATTCCTTTAACTTAAAAAGTTATTTGATTTAAATAGCTACAGAAGCAACTTTTTTTTTCCTACAGCTTAGATTGTAGTAGCGTATCTAGTAGGATCCCGATTCAGAAGTTTTTAACTCAGCCACATGATTGCCACAGGTTTGCCTGTAAGTTTTATGCCTGGGATTGAATTATTCCTAATTACTGATGGATATATTCAGTTATTTTTTAAGTCAAAGATAATTTTTCTTTAAATAAAAGGTAATATATCAGGTATACTTGGTACAATTTTAAACTCACTCATCTACGTCATGAAACATGGTCTTTTCAAGGCTTAATTAAGATTTTCTCATCATATTTATTCTCATCATATTTATTTTATTATATTATTTTTCTCATCATATTTATTTATTTTTATAATCTGAACCAAACAAAAGAAATTTTAAGTTCAGTTATTATAAAGAACTATGTATATAAATGTTTAGCTGTAAATGCAAAATACCAAACTCCTACAAAATGCACTCTACAAAACCTTATAAAATGTTAATGCAAGATTGATTGGCTGATGGATGAATTTGACTCAATAGATAAAATCTGTAAGTAAAACATAAAATATATTTTACAAATATTGTAAGCTTTATTTATTTTATTTCTTTTGTTCATGGAGAAACATGAGGGACAAATTCAATTAAACTAATGTATCATGTCAGAGCAACAAATCCTGTACTAACATAATAAGGAATCTATTAGCACACGTCAGTAGACCATTTCTGGCATGCAGTGTGCTTTGAAGTCAATTTAGCTTTAAGTCTACACATTTAAATAGTTTGGGTTTTTTAAAGGTGATATGTATCCTGTGTTAAAAATTTAAGACCTAAAAATATAATATTGATATCTTGGTTTGGATTTATCTCATCTTATTTCAAATTTCTGCTTTATAGTTAATGGAGAAGAAAGGAGACTGGTCTTAGATCATAGGTAAACTCCTGATTTTAGATCTCTGTTAGAATGAGTCAGAAAAATATCCTTGTAAATATATTTATGTTCTCCCATTGACTAGACAGGAAGTGTAGACAAGAAAATATGAGCAGTTGATCCGCTGAAACCTCCTTTTTCTTGAGGCATTCTCATGTTCATAACAAAATAAATTTAGAACAGAACAATTTGATGAGCAAAGCATAACCTCATATACTTTTATATCTTTCTGAATTAAAGGGATAGAGTCAGAGAAAACTACTATGGACTCTACTGCTACATCTCATTTCTGCTTGGATCTTTTTTATTCTGTACTTCATTAATAACATTGTAGCAGTAAACTGCAAATAGAAGGTCAATGGAAATTTAAAAAATTTCTGTTTGTTAAAAATGTTTTCTTTCTGGAAGTGAAGAAATGTATATCATGAGGTCTTAATTTCAGGAACACATCCTTCTTAACTTGGTTGTGTTCAAAGGAAATTCTGCATAACTTTCTCAATCTGAAAAGGCAGCTTAAGTGGTGAGAACAAGAAGTCATAATGCTCTAGATGTCACAGGCACCTCACCACCTGCTTAACCTTCAAAAGATATGGAATCTCTTTGACTTTAAAGTGGCAGCTTATTACTTCATGGGTAAGCAGTTGTCTAGACAGAGTTGTAATAATTTTCAAGAAGTACCTAATATCCCTATTATTTGTCTGGAGAAATCACTGTCAGGTTCAAACATTCCTGGCATCATGAATAGGTGTGAGCAAAGAGCACAGTAGTTTCTGAATAACTATGTGTAAACTGATTCACTAGGAGAAAAGAGAGTTGGTCACAGGTAGTTTCATGTAACTGCTTCTTCTTTCATTTCCTTTTATTTCCTACAGACAGATCTGCTCACTGTACAACTCACTGTTAAAAAGCATTTCAGTCTGGCAATAAGTATCTCACATGACTTCCCATTCAGAGAGGCAGGCAGTCTAACCTGTAACTCTAACCAGGTAAAGGGAAAACTTCAAAGTCACTGAAACTAGGTTGTCTTCTTCAATAAGCTGTTGTGATTCATACCAACTGAGTCTTTGGATCAAAACCTCATTTTGTGGAAAGTGCTCCCTCCAGTATTGCCATTAAAATTTTCAAATTTCTCAGTGATACAGCTGTGGAAGACTATTTTCCTAAAATCCCACCACTGCTTTCATTGTTAAGAAAGATAATGGGGATAGCAGCCAGTGCTTAAGTCCCATCACTTAAAACATAGTTTCTATAACAGAAAAAGAAAACAAAATAGTAATAAAACCCCTTGAATTGAGGCCATTTCTTGAAATCTTACTACTTTTAGGTAGGACATACTATTGTAGCTAAAACACTGAGCTGAGACTGGCATCCACAAAAAAAAAAATAAATTGTGAATTGTTTCCAGTAACAATGAAGTTATAAATCATAATTTGTGGTCAACATCAGCCAATACCTACACTGGATTATGCATCAACCTTGAGTTACATGTAAAGCCTCAGGTTTGCTGCTCACACTGACAGTGAATTATGTTATTGATATATGATCTTCCCCACATTAATCACTTACACGAATAATTATGTTTCATATTTGCTTACTGTAAGGAACTATCAAAACATACTTTGTTAGTATATGTAACTTTATTACCTGCTGCACTACTGGTTGCCTTACTGTCTCTGGCAACCCCATGAATCTCTTGGAAAGCCCATAAGAAGTCTTAGTGTTTGCCTGTATTGAACAAAATCTTTAGAGTGTTAGATGAGTTGAGAGGATTAATGTGCTGGGCTGCCAGTGCCTTCAGGAAGTGTTTTAAGTACCACTGATAAAATCTTTTACAAATGTATATATATTTTTTTCACAGGAAAGAGGAAATGTTCAGGATAAGTTCCTTACTTCCCAGATAGGCAAGCAAATAAATTGTCACAGAAGTTAGTATTAATTCTACTACTATTCTGCACTCAAAATTTACCATGTTGGAGATTAAAATGGACAATAAATTAGGGAAGATAAGCATTATAACTGCAGAGGTACAAGGAGGTATCTTAGATATGGAAGAACAAAATCACTGTCTTGAAAACTGAATCAACACAGACAGCCAATAAAACTGCTGGCTGAATAAACTGGAAGAACAAAATCACCACTGGAAAAAAAACCCTAAGACTGATTAAACACCCAAATCATACTGAAGGCAAACTACCAAACCTTACTTTGAACAACAGATTCCTGTTCTACTTAAAGTATGGGGAAGGTGGGCGTGTGGGGGGAAAATAATGGAATAAATGTACAGAGAATTTTTTCACCATGACAAAGAACACTCAAGAGTATTTCTTATGGTATCATAGTTAAATTAGAGATCAAAAATGTTAAGAAACAGTGCAAAAATGAAGAAATGATAAATATGTGTCAATATTTAAGAGACATTATTCCATTTTTGTCTAGTCTGTGTTATTCAGTACCTATTTCCAGATCTAAGAACAGTCTGAATCATAGGAAAATCCAATATAGAGGTATCAAAAGGCAAGAATATTCTTAATAATATTTCCTCAGTGATATGCAAACATTGCAGCTACTGTAATGACCAAACTTACATGTTTCAGTGTAGTTTTCTGTATGTTTTATAGACTTTTGTAAACAATGTGTATATATTATAAGAATCTTAATTTTTAAAAACACTTCAGTTTTTAAACAATGTTTAATAGTATAGGTGTAGGAGACTGGCTGTGCATAATTGCAGAGTCTAGCAACTAGATTATAATGCTAGACAAAGTAATTTGTTAATTTGTTTCTAATTTAATTCCATTCTTGGTTCTTTCCTATCTTTTTTAATAGCTTGTACATTTAGTGGTACTGCAGACTACTGGAATACAGCATGCCCTGTTGGCTTTGTATTTCACCTTACACTGCTAAGACAATGTTTATGTTCAGAAATAATGGTAAGTCTTTAAAAAAAAATACATCCTGAACACAACATAATTGCAAAACCAAAGAAATAAACAAAACCACCACGAGAACAAAATACAACAGGAAACATTTAATTATTAGAAGATAGTCCAACCTGCTATTTTTACAGTAACTGCATCAAAAATATTGGTTATGAGGAAAGTGTTATCTATTTAGTATGCAGGAAACCAAGGCTACAAATTATGGAAACTCCATGTGTGTCCACATACAGAAAATTTATTGTTCCAAATAGTCACTGATGTAATAGCTCAGCTGTCTGGATTGCAAGTACCAGTTCCCAGCTACAACACGCCTCAATGCAGTAGAGTTTATCACAATGGGAGACAATTGTGGATGACTCGTTGACATAGAAGGAGAAGTACCATGTAATACCTACTTAGCCAAATCAGGTCTACAGATTCTCCTTTCCCTCACTTTTACTACAGCAGGTGAAAAGGTCTTTTAGCTAATATACATCTCTGCAGACAAATAGCCATGGATATTTCTGCACAGTATTTTTTTTTTTCAGTAGAATCATCATACTCTCACTGTGTTCAAGAAGCAAACACATGCAAGTCAGATCTATGCAAGAAGGTATGTAAATGTACATTATACAGTGTTCTGCCAGTAGTAATATGATCAGTGAACACTTAGCACAGTCACACAAAATATAGTTTGAATAGGAGTTCAGTTAAATCAGCCATGAAAAATCATGCTTATTCCTTTTCCAAGAAGGCTACAGTATCATCTACTCCAGCTGAGCACACTCAACACAATGCAGGCTTACTCAGTGTTTCAGAAAAAAAAGTTAAATGATTTATCAAAGCGCAAGGAAAGATTCTGATGATGCAGAGTAGTGCAACTGAGTAAGCCAGTGCATTAGGACTGCAAAGGAAACATAAGAAAAAGATAGTCAGTTTGACCAAGCAGTGCTCAAATTGCAGTTTGTGATAACTGAAGAAGTAGAAGAGAAAAAGAAGACAAAACAAAGGAAGCAATGTAATGGCAATTACTCACTAGGTGCCACAGGTAGGCCCATGCCCAGCCAGCTCCCAAGCAAAAAATGGCTAACCTCCTAAACACCCTCCTCTTGTTCAACCCCATTCTCTTCACTGAGAATGAGAAACAGAGAAGGACTTGATGCTGTGCAAACACTGTTCAGAAATAGCTAAAGTATTGGTTTGCTATGAGCACTGTTTTTGCCATAAATCTAAAACATAACACTATACAAACTGCTATGAAGAAAAAAACCTCCATCCCAGTCAGATCCAATAGAATGTGTTTGCTTCTTGAACATTTCTGAAAAATATGGTCTAGGAATAGTGGGAGCTGTTGAAAACAAAGTAATATTAAATTAAGAGAAAAACAAGGGTAATATGTAGTCTGTGACATTTGGTTCTTGGTTTATTCCTGACAGAAGAAACCAGGAAGAGAAACACAATTTTCAACTAGAAGACATGCCACACTGCCTTTCTGATCATAACGACTGTTTCATAATCTTAGAATTATACAGGGAGTATTAGGAGCTGTGGTGAGTGAGGAAAGAGGTAACTAGTAAGCTATCTGCATGGAAATTATCTGATGCTATTTAAAAATCTTTATCATGTTAAATTCCTGTGGCTGCCAAGCTTAGAGAAAAAAGTGAAGAAGGGGTAAAAAAAGTTTATGTTGGACTTCTGCATTTGCCTTTTTCTTGCTTAAATTAATTAACCTGTAAGATCTGAATCAATAACTTGTCACTGAATCATTTACTGTATTTATACTCTGTCCTCATGGTTTGATGAAGTGACTGCAAATTTTGAAAACTACCTCCTTAGTTTTAGGAGTTAGTCCAATAAACATAGTCAGTGACAACTTGAGAACCTGGGATGCATCTCATGCCTAATCTAAATAGAATTAAAATGTTAAAGGATTGATTTTAATAGGTAGCTTATAGACATACATAAAAGGAATTTAGTTACATCTTTTTAATGTATGATTATTAATTGGTTTATAGCACTCAGAAGTGTGCTAAGTGCTTCAGAGGAAATGTAACAAACTGTTCCCACACAGGATCTGAGCACTGAACGTACAAAGCAGCTTCTAGTTAAAATTCCCTTCCACTGCTCACTAGAGAGATGTTTCCAACATTACCTACTTACTCACAGCTCCATGGTGCAACATGCAGTACGGATGACAGGGGAATTATTTAATTCAAAACAATTTCCCTAGCCATGCTAATCTCTGCAGTTAGGGAATAGTTAGAACAAGAGCATTAACCCTCTCTAACAGGCTGAAATTGCCCATTTCTGAGCCCAATGAAGAAATCTGTGGTTTTACAATGTTCTTGAAAGATTAAATGATACGCAGTTGTAGGTGAGGGAACATTGTCTCCATTTTCTTTCTTTTAGAATACTCTTCTATTTCCTACTCACTTTATATTTTTATATTTATATTTCTGATTGTATTTATTATTTTAAATGCTTCTCTTCATTTAGTTTTCTCCCCAGCTGCAAGTCTCATTTTACATTCATTTGTTTGTTTATTCTTTTATATCTTCTTATCTTGCTAAACACCTTACTCTTATATTTCGTATCAGGTTTTCAACTCATCCCCTCCCATATAGTCTTCTATACCACAGAAAAGTGTTTTCTGCACTTACTTATTTTTATCTCCATCTCCCAACTCAGTCTTCTAGTTTCCTTTCAGTTAGTGTATATATTTTCCAAAGAAAACCATTCTTTTCCACACCATTTGCTTGAAAATGCTCTTCTACAAACACTGTTTTATGCTTGGAAGGGGATTAATTACTTCCAAGCAGATCTTTTTCCACTATACTAATTCTCTATATGGACTTCTGGAGCTATGTTCACCTTTTCTTTTGCTTTTCTTATCCTTTTTGGCTTGTTTAGGTGTTATTTGCCTTCTTCCCAGTCCTTACTCTTTCTCATGGAGTCTTCTTTCTCCTTGCCTTATTCCTATCTTAGCTGTCCTCTGTGACTGTTTTCTTTGACTTGATTTCCAAAAAAAAGGTGGTTGTTTTGTTATGTTTTGTTGGTTGATTTTTGAGTTTGGTTTTGTTGTATTTTTTTTTTAAGTTATCCCTCCATCACACAGTTTTTCTCTGATCAGTGGTTCTTGCTGTCACTCTGTGTCTTCTCATCCTTTTATTTTACCATTCCCTCTATTACAATGCAAGGCTGGTTCAGAGAAGATAACACTTTTTCCATCAATGAAGACTGAAACAATTATTGCTGGACTTCTCTCATTCTATGTCTCACCCATAGATATTTCTGTGACATACTCCTCTGCATAAACTCTCCCTTTTCAGCTCATTTTTTAACTGCTCTTTTCTTTACTAAAGGAACAATTTCAACATTGTTCTTTTTTTTTTTTTTTGTCATTAATGTGACTAGGAGGAGGATAACATGCTAAAAACAGACACAGGAATGTAGACTTAACCATTTACAAAGTGGTTCAGCATTTTAAGTATGTTTATGCAAACATTTCTTTTGAATAAGCAATAGGACTAATGAAAGCTAATAGTTAAAGTAATTCCTAATGTATAAGAAAAAAATAACCCCAAACTTTAAGTTATTCTATACCAGGAGGTAGTTAAAAGTATAAGCTATTATCATTGTTATAATCTAAGTATATACTCATAGGTGCTCTCTGATATGCAGAAGATAAAGCAAGTTTTCAGAAGAGTTAGTGAGGACTATGCCTTTTAGACTATTGAAAGATTATAACATTTTGCAGCTGAGTGTCTGGAGTTAATATTTCAAAAGAGGAAATAAAATAGAGAAAGAAATATGGAGAGGTACAATGGAAACCAGTAGTCAGTCATTGCTCATGATAATTACTGTCATCCATTCTTCAGAAATGCTGCTTTTTTGCTGCTTCCACATTTTTCATTCACTGCTACATTCCCACAATTCCCTAAGCAATTCAGGATTCAAAAACATACATCTCCAGTACTAAGTATTTTATTTCACTTTGCATAATCACTTTTTTTAAAAAAAATAGCTATGGTATCTAATTTGTGTGTTTTCATGAAAGACTAGTGCTTGTTCTTAAAATATCATGAAAACAGAATAGGGAACTCTTGGTGGTAGTAAATAATTTATTTGCAAATGATTTTCCAACATTATAATGCATATGGAGGAACAGAAATGACCCATAGAACAGAGTGATGTTAGTTTAGGTTGAAGAATACTTCATCTGTGTTGCAACAGAAGGAACTACACTGGAGGTCATGATTATGGTCATGATTCTAGACTGGGGAATAACCTTATACTGACATTGGATAAACTTCTAATAGATAAGTTTTTCTTGTACAGATCATTCCCCTGACTAGAAATATGTATTCAAATAATTCAAATAAATAATGATTACAAAGCACAAAACTAGCTTAGTAAATAGTCAAGGTGGAACGTCTCCTCTCCAGATGAGACTGTCTATGCAATGAGCCCTAATGTATGAGTTGTTACTGCTAGTGAAGGGACCATCTACCAGACTGGTCTTTTCTTTTTGCCTGTTTCTAAGAAAAAATGAAGAGTGGACTGGAGAGTGAGATTTACTGTCTAAAACTACATAAAACACTAGGCTAATTCTGTGTGGGACCATTTTTAATATTTTAGATGTGCAGTTAAAATATGGGTCAAACATTGAAAAATGTAAGTTTGGTAGTCAGTTACTCACAGACCGGGATCCTGATATATCTAACTTCAGCATAAAAAAAAAATATATGTATTTTAAAATATATGCCTTGTGAAGATGGTATTTTAGCAAGCTGATTTACTGCAGCTGGTAAAACCTAAAAACTCACATCTGATTATCAAATTGGTTAATCTCCCATTAATTTTTCTTTTTCCTTAATACAAAACCAAACACTTTCTCAAAATTAAAAGTTAAACTGTGAACTTGACAAAATACTGTTTTTATTTATGAGAATACAGGGCATATGGCCGAGCCCTGCAGAAAGCATGCTCAGATGTGCAAGAAAAGATGACTTGTTTACAAAGCGCATTAGGAAGAACAGTGAAAATTAAGGAGGCTTTTCTTCAAGGAATGGAAAGACAGAAGAATGCAGTAAATGGAAAAGCACTGTTTATCCATGTTGGGTAACACTTTGCTATTATTAACTTATTTTTGTTATCATTCCAAATGGAAATTATCAGCAAAAATGCTGAAAGTGAGTAAATTACCAATCTGGATCAGTGAAAAAGTTGTTATTAAGTGGAGCCAGCAAGAAATGAATGCCCAGAGAAGAGAGTTCACCTCAGAAAAAGAAAGAATGGAAGAAGTGCTGTAGCAACCAACTCCTACTCAGTAATTTGATGTTAATAGAAGTTTCAAGCATCTACAGAAAACAGGTTAGGGTTTCATTTCACTGTGATTCACCTTGTAAACTATTTGGTCATATAATGCAATTCCATATATGAAGAAAAGCTACCCATCAACAAAACATTTTAGATGTTTAATTGCTTTCACTCTTTTTGGTAATATGCAAAGATAGCATCTTTCAGAGGAAAACCCAGCAAAAAATAACCAGTGGTATTTTTCATATGTTATGTACAAACTATTCACAATTATAATGACATTGAAAGTTTGCTTGTGTCTATATTTATTTTAAGTGTATGTATACCTTGCCTGTATAGTGAGTTTCCCTCTGCAGTTCGTGACTAGAATTAGTTGTTACACTGTCCAATAAGACATAATAATATTCACTAACTAACAATGATGACAATATAAACAGCAGTGATGTACAAACATGTAAGGAAGTCATTGAAGTCTTACTGCTCCTATCAATGCTTAGGTGATATATGGAACAAACTTACATTAATGTTAAATTGAGTTTTGCATTCAAATTCTCTGTTCATCAGTGGGAAAAGCAGACCCCAAAGTGTTTGATTTAATTAATCTCTTGCCTGTGCTTTTCACTACAGTAATAATCTAAATAATGCATAGGGACAGGGTATTAGGTATCTTTCTGCAGTTACAACATGATTAATTACAATGTCTAAGCCCCTAAACATTAAGTTGAATACTAATTTGGTGGCAGAATCTGGAACTGGGAAAGTGCAGAGGCCATGTATTTTCTATCACACTTGTAATGCCACATGAGTGAAAGAGAATGACAGAAATTTGGCTGCTGTTTATGGATAACATTTGCATAGATTAAGATCCTGCAATTGTATATGTACTTTTGAAAGGAAGAGCATTTTACATCCTCATCATTTAATATGATATGCAGACCTGGGCTGTACACCATTTTGAAAATGTCACTGTCCACAAGGAAATGTTTCATATGCACACAACACCCATAACTGCAAATGCTGTTCAAGGAATGAAAAGGGCAAAGGTCTGGTTAGCTTAATCGCTGGTTTATTAAAAGACATAATTATTCAGAGTGCAACTGTCATATGACCATCTGATGCCATGGACAATGCTTATGTAAATGTTACCATGACAATCTGATGCCATTAATATGCATTGACATAAATTATCATTTATTTTCAGTTGATAGTAAGGCTTACATGACAATATGAGAACAATGCTTAAATGACCAAGCCACCAATTGTATTTAATTTCCTTTTCCATGAATAATCAGCACCAATGACTAACTGAAATATGCATTACCCTTAGATTAGGAAGTACTCCAGGCAGTTTCAGATGCAATTAGCTTTGTATAGGGGGGCCCCACAGATTCATAATTTAAATGACAAGCTGGAGTTGTCATAGCAGGAAAACACTGAACTAGTCAATCTGCCTTTCAGTGAAGACTGGTAAAAAGGCAATGCTTGTTAGAGGAATTAACAACAACAACAAAAAAAAAGGGGGGAAAAAACCCAAAAAACCCTCACACCACAAAAAAACACGTACTCCCATAGAAACAGTATTTGGCATATCAATCAGCCACTGGACACATGCCAATTCCATTTGCAGTAGATCTGCTGCTACATGCAGCCCTGGTCCCAGTCCAAACTCAGCAAAGGGTGCGGATGCTGTGCTGCCACAAGTGCCCCACTCAACACTCCCTTCTCAAGCCTGCCTGGGATCACTGGGCATTCCTGTTGCATGACAGATTTTCCCACATCACTTACCTGCAGTGTCTACTGATGGAAGGTGACAAATACGAAAAATACTTGACTCCATTCAGCCTCAGGGCTCACAGTGACACTTCATAAAGTGAAGCAGAGGGATGGCTGTTTTCTCAATCCTAATGTATGATAAATCCCAAAATCTGCAGTCTTGTGTCAAGTTCATTGATACCAGTTTGTTAAGAGTGTCCTGGAAGTATCCAATAAAAAAGAACCAAATAAAGCTATCGGGCAATGTGGTATAGTAAATGGGAATTTGTTATATTTACTTTTCTGAAACTTGCTATTAGCTATGTTTTCTTAAAAAAAAAAAAAAAAAAAAAAAAGGTGGTTCAGTGTGGAGGAACATTTACTGCTTATTTCGTTATTTCGTACTGCTTCTTTTTGTATGGATACTACTGTCTGGGAGAATGGAGGAGTTGATAATAGAGTCATAGTGACTGTATATGTCCTGTGTATTTTCCTAAGTTTTACTGTTTGGCACCAAAATGACATAGGATGAAAAAAACCAATGATACATAACACAATAACCCATCTCTTGTCAACAATGTACCACAGATGTTTCAGAGAACAGGCATACATGAAATATATATATAATACATATATTGCTAGCAAATAAGCTGTCTGTTCCACAGAAGCTATTGGCTTTTGACCTTTCCCTTTGGCTCCCACTTCACAATATAAAGGGACACTACCAGCATGTGTGATACTTCTGCCTGAAAATGTCAAGCTTAGTATAATACATACACTAACTACAAAGACTATAATTGAAAAATTAGCAGGAAATAAATATCCTCTCTTAGTTTTTCAGAGAGATAAGTCTGTGCATGTAACAACATATCAGGTTTTGCTTTTTTCTCTTATAAAACTACTCCTGGAATTGATTAAAAGTATCAGCTTGGAAACACATTTTTAAGAAACTAGTAATATTAATTGAACGTACTGTTTGAAGGCCTGTAGCAGATAATATTTTTCTTTTCAATAAGTCATGAAAAAAAAAAAAAATACTTGCTCTTCTAGCATCCTATTAAGTTATAAAGAAAATAAATCTGTATAAACAAATCATAGCTTATTTTCTGGAGAAAGACTGTCCCTGACTCCTTTTTTTTTTTCATTGTTAATATTCTTTTTCTTCTCTAGCCTTCTCTGCCACAATTTTACTGGTGATAGTCTGTAATTTGAGGAATGTCTGCATGGCAGCAACTGCTTGTTTTAAGACAGATTTCTGTAAGAATGGACTTCTCAGTCACGGTAGCACCTTCTACAAAACAAACTCCTTGGAAATATGCAGTTTATAGAAGACAGTTGATAAAAACCACAGCTATTTGAAAAGGTGCAATCCTAAATTCCTCCTGAGTCGCCAGTACAGTAGCCTCTTTGTACTCCCAAATACAACAGACTTATCTTGATAATAACCTTCCATGACAGTCCTGGTCTGTGCTGAATCTTCAGTCTCTCTTAAGATACTTTACACACATACAAGTTGTCCTCCCAGATGGAGTAAGTCTACTTAACTCTTGCTATAAATACAACCTCAGTCCTCATGCTACACATTGAGATCTGCTTTTGTACCAGATGCACAACAGTGGAGAGGGTTAGGTATTTCCATCATTTTATTTATTCCCTTCTTGAAGGTGGGAACAACCAAATCCTTAGAAACATGGAAACATAGAAATGTCTGGGTTGGAAGGGACCTCTAGAGGTCATCTAGTCCAACCCCCCCTGCTGAGAGCAGGGACA